>UELV01098464.1:0-10025 GCA_900490015.1 Megastigmus stigmatizans | reverse complement strand
GTATACTTCTGACGAAGATGAATCAGTGGAAATACCAAATCCAGATAACTCTGGTTGTTCAGATGATTTGGATTCTAATGATGACACTGTTGAAGAACTACCAAATATCACTTATCATAAAGCTAAAAAAAATTATGGAGTAGACCAAGCTAAGTTAGAAAAAAATCATATTTTCCATTGGGTTGTGACGTCGAGGGTTTCTGGCTCACCCTGCTGCGGATGAACCAGAAACGCTACTTCCCCCCTCCTCCTCCCCCGCAGAGCTAGAAGAGACAGTGACCAGAACCGGCATAGTGTTTTTGGCTCACCATGTTGCACTATCTCTTTCTCCTCCTTCCCCGCAAAGCTAGAAGAGACTACGCGCCAGAATCGGCCTAGCGTTTTTGGCTCGCCCTGCTGCGGATGAGCCAGAAGCGTCTTCCCCCTCCGTTTGCAGCTGCCCGCTGAATCAAGGCAGGATTGTTGCTGGCTGAAAAGAAAAAACATATTACAAAAAAAATTGCACATAAAATATTATATATATACATAAATATCGAATTGTTTGCATATATGTTTAAAAAATTGTGGCCCTGAGAAGGGCCGATGTTAGTCTTGAAAAAGACTGATTAATTATAATTCAATCGCCGCTTCACTTTGTCCACCATTTGAACACTTTGGACAAGATATTGTTGGGCCTTTGGAAAAGTAATGGGCTAACTCGCAAAAGTTATGCAATTTATACATATTACGGGAGCAACGCCGCCGCTTCCGCGAGCGAATATTGCCTGAATTCCAACGTAGCCCGTGAAAATTACGTTCAAGCCAACGATTTTCGCATTTATTTTTTGGCAGCTGTTCATCCCATGAATATGGTGGTGGAAATAGGAAAACCAATGGTATTGCATCTTCTTCAAATGCTACGATAGCAATCTCTTTAAATACAAATGTATTGGAGGCGGCCTTAGACCCTTGAACATCGATGACGTATTCCATCTTGATCGAAGCGGATTAATAAATGAGCGTTGCGAACAGCGCGAACTATTTTTATATGCTTTACGAACAAACTGCGCACGGCGATCCCACCACTTTTTTTGACCAATCGCGATCACCCCCCACCAATTAAGGGCCAATAAAAGGAACCGAGTTTTACGAGATCGGCACAGTTCAACTGAGTTTTTCTGGAGAACAACACCTTCCTTGGATCATAGCAAATGCAGAATACTTCAAGTTCACATCGCGATTACTATGGAAATCATATATTCATATGATGGCCAGTGATGCCGATGGCGAAGACGTTAAAAAATGGATAGAGCTCGGCGACACAGCGCTAGAAAGCGCAAGCGTCTTGGCATGTCTACGTTTGTCCGTATCTGACAAGCAAAAACTTCAAGCAGCGATGGCATTGATAAAGACGGTTTTGTGCTTTTTTCGGCAACGTCAGGTGGTAGGCGCGGGACTTTCCATCGATGCTGTTAGTGATAGTTCATCTGTGAGTTGGTGTGACATAGAGAGTGCGTTTGCAAACCGCGTAAAAACGCGTGTAACAACCAATCACAAGCATTTAGACTTGACAAAATTTTTGTCAAATGCAAGTCATGAGTTCATTACACAAATTAAAAAGGCTTTCGAGCAACATCTCGCGTTAAAAGTAAATACAACTTTGACAGCCGAGTATATGATAACTAAAGAAAGTGAAGTGACTGAGGACATTAAACATTTCAATAGCGAGGTTTCTGCTATTTACTCGACTACATACTTGAACGAATGGTTTGTAACGAATGTTGCGTAAGCTATCGAGGCTCAGATGGAGGAATTTCAGGAGCAACAGTCAGGTTGGTCCTTGCGTGCCATATTGAACTTAACCATTAATATCAATAAAAACAATCCCATAAGAGGAAGTTCTTATATCGATTTACCCGAGTACATTAAAAAGAAAAAAGCATGTATTAACGTAATTAACAAAGATGATCAATGTTTTAAATAGTGTGATACGCCACTCGTCCAGGGTCCAAGGGTCAACCTGCAATCCCCACTAGTACGTATATATCAATACCCTACTAAACCCTACGAGGTTTCCTGGTCGCACACTAGGCAAACAAACACTGTTCGTCGCCTATGATTTATTTAAAGGTGCCAGACACACTCGTGTCAGGCGACGAATGATCCACTTCACCTGGCTAAATCCTAATAAAAATGGAATAAACTCTCTCTCCCAGAGGAGATTCCGCCGAGCGGCTCGTGGAAACGTAAGAGCCCTCGTTGCGCTTGTCGCTTGGAGTTTCCACTGCACTGCTGCTTGTCCCTCCTGTCGTCGCTATCCGGGTATGGCGCGTCACGAAAGCAATAATTTCTATATTCAGGGAATAGGAGAAGGCAATGGGCAAACATGTAATAACGACTCTGAAGGATTTAACTTTAACAATAAATACGATTTATTTCCTATCGCTCTACATGCTAAATCGCGTCTGTCGCTAGATTTTCGCGGTGCGGAGTTTGTCTTCGCCACGAGGCTCGCGTTACAACCCACGCCGTCGCCGTCGATTTCCGAGTCGCGAAAGAATTTACGTTAAACGTGGTAACACCCGTGCTCACGCAGCCAACACACTATCACTCTACGGAATTGTTGCCCGTCGCCGGATTAGTTGATTGAAATTGCAGGTACCACACACCGATCGCGCACTGGTATAATTGTTACGACTCACCTCGTTGTTAGGTTGCTCGACAACCGAAAATGGCGTACGTCTGGCCAACTCACCGTCGCAACCTGTCGAACCTCAACCCTCAACTCCTTATCCTCTCGTACTGGTTCAACAATAATCCTCTTGTCGCTGTTAATCGGCTCCTTCCTGGTATCACTGGTAGGGTGTATGGCTCTCGTCGCTAGTATTTTCCACAAAGAAAGTAATCGCGCTGCTAGGCTGTGCGTATTTGCTCGAAATTACAATCGCGTGCTACTGCTTCCAACTCTCGACAGCAAGTGTCTTCTTTTCGGAAGCTCACTTGTCGCATCCGTCTTCTTCCAGTCTTCTCTCTTCGTCGCACTCGTTAAAAGTCTATACTTGTCTCTGTCGCTCCCATGGTCGTTGTCAGGTCCAAAATTCCACTCGCGTAGTTCGAAATTTGACTCACTTATTCCTTTTTGGCAAACCTAGAGGCACTTTCCCTCACTTCTCTTATAATTAGTGTGGTCATCGTCGCTGATTAGCTCTTGAGGCTGACCTAGCTCCTTATCTGGGTCATCCTAACGCACGCGCTATTCGAGTACCGTCGCGCAATAAGTTGATGTGCATTTATCTATAAATATCCCCAGATACCCTATGGAGCATGCGCATCGTCATCTCGGGAACTCGGGGTTTCGTGTACGCGGCATTGTGGGCGCTCCCTAACGCGTTATCGCCGATTCTCCTTCGCACCGTTTGTCTGTCTCTCTCGCTCTACTGGCGGCATTGCAAATGGCCGCCAGCTTGCTTTCATCGCGTGTTTTGGTCGCGGTTTTCGTTTGTCGCTGGTGGTTCGTCTCGTGGACGCTGTCGAGGTCGCGCGCGTGTTTCCCTCGACGCCCGTCATTCGGTTAAGTGCGGGTGGGTGGCGACACCCTCGTCGTCATCTTCGTCGCGGTTCGGCGCCTCTTGCGCCCGGCATCGGCACCAGTGTTGTGTCTGTGTATGTGCGCCGCCTCCTGGTGTCGTTTCCTCGTCGCTGGTGGAGTACGTGTCGGGGCGATGTCCCACCTCGTCCTCGTCGGTGGCCATCGAGAGTGCATCGACTCCTAGCCTCTGTCCTGGGCCGAAGTGCATCCCTGCACGGATCGGCCTGCATCGGTTTTCGTCGTCGTGATGTGAGTGTCGCGTGTGTGCATCGTGCGTCACTGCAGTAGGGCCCTCGAACAAATAGGTGTTTTCCGGTTAGACGGTGCTCGGACACCTCTCTCTCGGCGGCGCTGCGGGTTGCTCGCGAGGACCTGCTGCCAGGTAATCGTAATGTATCTTTCCGCTTCCTATCCTACCTCCCAATTCCCTATGCAACAGTGCAGTACTGGTGGATGTATCACTGCACCCACCTGTACTGCACGTTTCATTGTTTTGCTGTTATCTCTCTCTCTCCCATTGAATCCGCTATCCTAACATCAATCCCCCTTTTCCATGACATGTTTACTTTTTTTTTTGGTTCATTTTTTCTCATGAACTACTCCGGTGTTGTAGGTGGGACCCTGGACTCCAGTAGCCGAGGATCTCCTCACCTCCTAGTGGCACGATACTCGGGTCACAATAGGCAATCCTCGCAGCGTTATATCCTGTAGCACAAAATTTCTGTAGAGTTTCCTCTTACGAGCAATACAAAGATCAGTATAATTTCAAGAGGATAGAGTTTCCAGTCGATCCGAGACAAGTTGGAAAATTTGAACGACAAAATGATGTATCCGTGAACGTCTACTTTTTAAAAAAGAAGTGTAATAGTTTTATCGTTTTACCGCGACATTTGACTGCCGAAAAGAAGACAAAGCATGTCAATCTCTTACTTGTAGAAAATGACTATGTTGACGAGGATAAAGAAGAAGAAGAAGAACCTTTTAATAATTTTGATGTACGAAAATGTCATTATGTATGGATAAAGAACTTGTCTCGACTAGTGGGAAAACAATTATCTGAACCGGATCATAAAACATATATTTGCGATCGCTGCTTACATTATTTTCCTACAAATGAAAATTTAACTGCACACTTAGTTGACTGTGAAGGAATGAATAAATGTAAAATCGTGCTTTCTACGAAAGAAAAAAGTACTCTGAAATTTAAGAATCATTCACATCAAAATCGAGTGCCGTTTGTCATATACATGGATTTTGAATGCTTATTGGAACCCGTCGACGATGAAAAGTGTACATATCAACGTCACGAATCGTTTAGCATCGGATACTACGTTATGTGCAGCTATGATGCTACCCAGTCGAAGTACAAAGCTTATAGGCAAGAGTCATTAGAAGAAGAAGAAGCTCCTGCGAGCGAAAAAGAGTCGATGTAAAGCTCATGAATAAATGGACAGGCCGCTACGGAGCAGAAGCGCTTATCGCCAAACCAAATTTTTATAGTATCGCAATTTTTGATGAAAATCTTGTAGCGATACAGTTGTTGCGGTCAGAGATATATATCAAGAAGCCGATATATATTGGATTATCTGTTCTTGATATATCCAAGACTCTTGTCTACCGATTTTACTATGACTATATGCTGGATCGACTGAGAGATCAATGTAAACTACTTTATACTGATACAGATAGCTTGGTATTCGAGGTCAAGAACATTGATATTTAAAACTTGATGAAGCATGATATTCAAGAATTTGACACGTCTGATTATCCTGAAATTAACCCATATAACATACCTCGAGCAAATAAAAAAATTGTAGGTTTAATGAAAGATGAATGCAACGGAGAGCTTATGTTGGAGTTTGTCGGATTAAGGAGTAAGATGTACAGTATTCGAGTCAGAAGCCAGAAGCCAATAAAAAAAAAGCGAAAGGTGTGAAAAGTTCAGTGGTTAAGGCAACTCTAACCTTTCAAGATTATATGAAGTGTTTAAATGAAAATGCTACTCTCACGCGAGAATAGAGAAATATTAGATCTCGACATCATCGGCTGTATACTGAAGTAAAAACAAAGATCGCTCTCAGTGCTCACGATGATAAACGCTTTCTAGAGATCAACTCAAATGACACATTACCATGGGGTCATTCCAAAATAATGTCAGAGGAAATGGCGATGATCATTGCTAGAGAGGGGGTTCAGTCACCGTATGAAGAACTCGGAGTGGGGTCTCATAAACTGCCAATCACTGCCTCCTGTGTAGACACCGCCGCAGTCAAGCCGCCGTGCGAAGATAAGCTCGCGTCGGAGGAATCAGATCTCATTCAATCTTCAGGAGTCTTAACAGCCGCTCCTACATCATCCTGCGCAGCCGCCGCAGTCAAGCCGCCGGATTTAGGATTTATGGTGGGGCAAAACCAATATAAGCAGGCATACAAGAGAAGCATTATTCAGTCGACCGACGAGGTATCAATGAAGAAGTTTAAAAATACCTGATATAATATCACTCGACAGATGAGGTTTCCTAATAAGAAGAACATCGAATCATTATTATAAGTTAGTAATCTCATTTTGTTAACGTGCTCATTCATGTTCTGACTTGTATAAATTTCTATTACAGATGGCATCTCAGCCCTTAACCAAATAGCTCGTGGCGGTTTCCTACCGACCAAAAAGATGTGTGATCTTGACAATAGGAAAACCTACAGGGTCTCGAAGCTCAAACAAGTCAATAAAAGATTTGGCCTGAAAATTGTTGCAGAACTGGAATAGGAGATTGCTATCTTCTTGCCGAAAAAAATATCGGGTGCTTTCGACAAGAACCCGGACCAGCTTCACAACATGCAAAGTGCTGTGAACAAGTACGAACTTTTCATGAAGTATAACGGTGATTCCAGTGAATTTTTAAATTCATAAAGATTTGTAAAAAAAAGAAAGAATATAGACCATTTTTTTATTTTAAATACTTGTGTTTATTTATTTATCAAATACCATTTTATCATACATAATATAGACAAATTTTTTCTTATTTAAGATTAAAATATTTCTCTTATACAATTTAAAAAAAAAATATCTGTTTAAGAAATAATTACAAATCAGTTTTATCAATCCAAATGTTATGAGATTTATCATGAGTTCCTCTTTGCTTAAGAACCTTTTCAATAAGATAAACATCTGAATGTTTAGCCTTCAATAGTTCCTGCTCATAGAAACCACCGGATATGAGTTGATTCCTGTAATCTTTAAGATGATACGTGATTGGACTTTTAGCTACTACTCGTACGATCGTGAATATTTCAGTTGACTAGTTAGGTGTATATCCTTTTTCAAATATTTGTTTAGCTTTGCTCACACGTACTTTGTCATCTTCTTTGAACTTTGGTCTCTTTGCTGGTCTATGTTCTCCAATGAATTTTTGCAATACTTGGGCTTCGTTGGCGGCCGACACATCTTTAGGTTTCATACCAATAGTACGATGTTTTCGGTTATTGTAAGCTGCTATCAATTCGGGCAATATGTCTAGCCACTTGTAATTACCTCGCAGACTAAACTTTTTCCACATTACATTTTTTAGCGTGCGATTGAAACGTTCGCATATCGATGCCTTCAGATTGCTGTAGGTTGAGTAGAGATTTATTTTGTACTTTCGCATAAGATTCTGTCGGTATTATAAAATTCTTTGCCTCTATCTGTATGCAGATTCTTTGGTACTCGATGTTTGATCAATACGGACTTCATAGCTGCTGCTACATCTTTGCCAGTCTTTCTCTTTACAGGAACATCCCACGCATACTTGGAAAAAACATCTATGATGGTAAGCATGCATCTGTGACCTTTATTCTCTTGGGAATAAGGTTGCATTTCAACCAAATCAGCTTGCCAAATCTCGTCCAAGCCACGTACGTTAAACTTTCGACGTAGGTAATTAAGTCCGGCGGGTTTGTGGAGCTCTTCCACTAGTACTGCTCTTTGATCATTCATTCTTGCTTGTTTCTTTTGAATGCTTATCGAACTGCATTGACGCCCTTCTTATACCTGGTGCTATCTCCATCTGTAGACTGTCGATTTTTAAATCTATTTCATTTCTATATCCTTCTACTATTCTATCTAAATTATCGAGTCTGCTGCTCAATTGGGAGATGAGCTCTGTCAAATTATGTACTTCAATCTGAACTATTCGTTGTACGTTTTCTAGATTAATAGCATCCAAGGGCTGTTGAGGAGCTGCAACATTGTATAATCGCTTATTCTCCACATCATAATGACCATCGTTGGTGAACTTATAGCCGATACCGGGAGGACCGCGAGTACCTTCGCTCTGACCAAGATTACGTCCGAATACGTCAACGCTCATTTTTCAAATGAACACATTACTCGTAAATCTTTAATATATAGCCTGCTTCGCGAAGCTCTTGGATTATCGAATGGATTTTATTCGAAGAAATTGTAGTCGGTCTACAAGTTCGTTTGGATCATCCCAGTACACGTAATCCATGGCACTAACAGTTCTTGTAGCTATCTTATATCGAGGTAGCGATCCACCTTGTTTCAAAAATTCTCCTGTAGTTGGCTTCCGGGTAATCTTAAACATTGGACCAATAAGCTTATTGAATTTATTGCTATTGTGAGCTCGAACAGTTTCATCCTTGTTGAATCTTTTCTTGTGAGCACTCAATACTTCTAGAATTTTACGATAGTTTTCGAGATCGATTGAAGTCACTTCTCTTTGATTTGGGTGTTTTGTAATGAGTAGCTCCATCGATTCAATGGTTTTGGGGTATTTTACATCACTCACCACAACTCTGTCACCTTCAAAATAGATAGGTGTATTGCCAATCATAAATATATCGTTTCCTTTACGTACTCCATAAACTCTATCTAAGAACCGTAGTATCTCTTCCAAACTTTATTAATCTATACTTGCATTTGATCGAATCGCGAGCTTTCACGAGTTGACTAAGCACATTTTTTTCTCGTTGTAATGGATCCATGTTAGCGCTCCGACGTTTAATGCCAGACTGTCCTTGATCTTACATAGACGTTATATTTATAGCGAAACAGTCAAAACCCTTTCGATATCTACCATCGTTGACTGCTCTATCTTTGTCGATGACTATAAACCCATGATTGGCATTTCTCCAACATTTTGAACATAAATCTTTGAACTGCGTAGAAGTCGTATCACAGTTAACATAATCGTTGTACAAGTGTTTCAAATTCACATCATCTTGTCTGAATATTGACATTATCTGACTAGATGCTTGGGTATGTGTGCATACGTCTGACAAAGATAGAAACAATCTACACTCTTGTGTCTGCCCATGCAGAAGAAAGCTCTAACGTTATTTTACTTTTCACAAGCGATATCGTCAAATATCATGATTGAATTGGGAAGCGCACGTTCCGGATCTATCACTTCCTCGTACTCTTTAAATGGAAAGTACTGCACGCCATCTACAGATTCCAACAGCTGCTGTAGCATTTTATACTTTGGCTGATTCAGAGATTTCGAATAAACATACACGTTCTCGAATCTGACGCCATTGGGATGGGTGATGAGAGCGAGTAAGCTATTGGTCTTTCCGCAATTTGGATACCAGAAGACAGCTCGTATGCTATTCGGCAGTAAATCTCCATGTCGTTTGGCTTTTCGATCTGGCTCCACAATAGCATCGAAATTAGCTACTGGGAGCTTGACTGGTTGTTCTTTAAAATCTATGCTCGCGGCACGCTATCTCGAATACGACTGATGGTTTAGCTATAAATAGAGCTCTTATATAGCTGCGAGCATCAGTCGTTCGCTGAACTTCGAATAGTGATGATCGTATTCAAACAGCGAAGAGGACGTGGTTTAATCAAAAAAATCATCAATAAGCTTCCGATCGAACTTCATATACCCGAATATAAGTACTGTAGACCTGGGACCAAATTGGCCAAACGCTTAGCTCGAGGAGATCCTGGAATCAATCCTCTTGACGTAGCCTGCAAAGATCACGACATAGCTTATTCAAAAAATCGTGAAAACGTTAAGTTGCGGAATGCCGCTGACAGAGACCTTGCACTTTAGGCTTCTAATATTTATACATAATATTGTTTCATTGTCTTTTTTTAAGTATTTGTTAAGTATACTTATGCTATCTATCCTGTATTCTTTTACGAATAAGTCTTCTTCAAGATCTAAATTCATAATTACCAGTTACTTGCGTTGGCGTTTTCGTTTAATTTGTTTGGTATTTGTTACTATTTCTGCAAATGTTTTTGTGTTATTGATTGTTTGGCTATTCAAATTTTGTTTTGGTTTTGTTAAAAGTTCATTTAATAGTTGATTTTTCTCTTACATTTCTTTATTTAATTGTTTTAACCCATTAACGCCCAAGGGACACGATTTTTTTTTCATTTTCAAGCGTCATTTTCAAAAGGGAATCGATTGAATAATTTGATTCCAACTACATGTTCTTGTGTA
>UELV01098373.1:0-10373 GCA_900490015.1 Megastigmus stigmatizans | reverse complement strand
CACTCATACAGTCTTTACCATAAATAGTCACCAATTTACTGTGAATCTGATTGCCGTTTAACCCTTTTGCAGTTAAAAAACGGATAACCGCACGTAATTCACAATCGGACCCGCTTTGCACCGGTAGCTCCATGATTGTCGAGCTCGTACTGCTGAAAAAAGTATTCTTGGCCACCAAAACCAATTCCGCTCTTATCGGTAGAACCTAAACTGAAACTATGATCAGCTCAAGTCCGCTAGGTGGCGTCTGAGAGAAACGCCAAACTAGGGAAACTTACTTTTTGAATACCCCTCGTAAATATCTTATAACATAATAAATATTAAGTAATTTTTAAAAATATTAATTATAACAAATTCTCACAATTATAAGAACAAACTGTTTTGCAAATTATTGATCACGAGAATATAAGGTAAAAGTACCAGTAGTGAAACTTTTTCAATATATAAACACAAATAGTATTTATCTATAAACTGTTTATTCAGTGGGTAGCCCATAGTTTCACAAACAAAAACAGTAAAAATCAATTGAATTTTACGAAAATATAAATTATAATAAAAAAAATACATCGTCGTTCTCGAGTAAGAGTGCGACAACACAGAACCCGATTGGAAAAAGTGACAGTTTAGACTTCAGTTGGAGAACGTGACAGCTCAGAGTCAGTTTCGGAAAGGAAACAGTTCACAAACGCCCATTTTTGTCTCGACTTTAAGACGGTGTTATATTCACCATTCACGAAGAAACTTTTTAAAAATTGTAGATTCAAATTGTGTCAACATTTGATTGTAATCTTTTAAAATAATTTAAAATAACACCATCTTAAAATCGGGAGAAAAATGGGCATTTACGAGTTACCCCTTTTCCAACCGGATTTTGGGTTGTCGCCTTTTCTAACCGGATTCTGAGTTATCGTTTTTTCAAACTGGATTCTCTGTTTTAGTCTTTTCCAACTGGATTCTAAGTTGTCGACTTTTTACTTGGGACTATATGAGGGTTCAAATGCACCTATAGGTAAATGATCTGGAGGCTGTATGAACCTCCGTTCCGCAACGATTGTCCTAATATTGGAACGGTGATAAATAATTAAATTGTCGCAATAATAAATCGCAGCGATCAACCTTTTTACCTTCCTATGGAATGAAGGCGAATAATAGATTCTATTATTTTATTTAAAAAATTAAATTATTTTTAAAATAATGCAGTTATAGGGTTATTGAGGTTAAAAAAACCAATAAAACAAGAAATGTATTCAAAAATAAATATATATGTAAAAATTTTTGACGACATAATAACGACATTTATTTAAAATTATGATTGCATGACTCTTTAAGTTTGAGATACCAAATTTTACAAAAAAAAGATTAATAAACTTTAGAAATTCAATACTAGCGATTTAAACTAGTATCATAAAAGTACGAAAATGAGATACATTTAAGTTAAAACAAAATTTTTGTACTTTTTCCTGTTTGATTCTTTTTTGTATTGCTTTCATTTTCAAATCTTATTCTCTTTTTTTATCAGCAAGTAATTTTTTTTCCTCTTATAATTTCTTGTGTCTTTTATCCGTCGTGCGCAGATGAATCGAGATCCTGACACGGAGTGTCACCGAATCCAATCTATGTCATTAAATAAGAGTATGCTTCATAAGATATTTTTATACTATTGATTTGTCATTATAAGCTAAATTAAACGGAAAATATATGTAACTAGTAATACCATTAAAAGATGCTTGGATAAATTGGTATTGCTTCTTTTATCTTGAAATATTAATTTCATCGTCTCGAATACGAAACTAGAGAAAAAGGTTGTTTAACAGAAGATGTCGAAACTAAACAAGGAAAAATGACGCAGAGAGTATCAAGATCCGAGTAAAAATGACTTGTACGTAATTGCGTATAAGAGTATGTAGTTTTGTGTATAATTATATATATATATAAATTATATAGATAGAGTATTATACGGATTTCGTCTCTATATAATTGTATATTATTTATAGTCATGTACATTTGTATATATTTGTATTAATTTATGTAGTCTCAAATACAGGCATATATAATTATAACTATAAAGACATATACTTGTTGTGTGCAGCGAGAAACAATAGAATGAAGTTTGTGACACGGTACTTTGGGCAGGTACGAATTCTATCTAGAATTCCTCCTACTGTACTCTCGTTCCCGTTCAGCACTACTAAACCCGGAAGATTCGCCAAAATTTATTAATATATATGTATAGATATATATATATATATATAAGGGCGCCAGGCGAATCCCCTTTCTCTGCCCCACCAGCTCCTGAAACCCCTTTCCCAGAGGAGGTTCCGTCGAAACGAACGTCACCGAGAGACTAACGCTCCCAGTGGTCCACTTCTGCACCAGATTCCCCGTCAAAAACCTGAAAACCCGGAAAAATCTCGAAACTCCGTATATTAATTACGCAGAACCCCTCCGAAATTTGCTCCTATGAAATTCCTTCGAATTCCCGCTCAGCTCGGCGTGGCCACTCGTTCTGTACCTAGAAATCCCTAGACCATAACTCCCTATCTCGCGCTACACTAAAAAGAGGGGAGGGAATACGGGGAAACACCCGCACAAAGAATTTGTACCATTTACTGACAAAAATTAATATTTATTCATCAAATAATCTCTCTCACCACCTCACGTTGCCCTATTACAATTCCCTGCTCTAACCGTTCACGCAACAATAAAACACTCAAATACGTGAGTCAAAATACCTCTTTCTCACTCTCACACTCTATCCCTATGGCCGCACCCACTAAATCCCGCGCGCCGAGATGATGCCCGTACAAGACCCTCCGTCTCTCTCTCTCTCTCTCTCTCACTCTTAAAATCACTTCCGAAAAAGTCCTACCGCCGCACACAAGTATTAAACGCGTAATCTAGGCGTAATCTTAATCACCGTAATAATCCGCGAATCGAAATATCTTTATCTCTCTCTCTCTCTCACTCTCAGAATCTCCTGCATTACAGAGGCGAATAAGCCGCGAATTTCTGCGTCACAAAGTTCCCCGAATCTATCTCTCTCTCTCACTCTCAGCACTCCTGCCGTCGCACAAATTAAACGAAATCTAGCGTATTAAATATAGATATATATCTCTCTCTCTCTCACGCTCAAAGGCTTCGGTCGCCGTACAATACAACGTGTCCTCTCGCGACAATAAGTCTCTCTCTCTCTCTCTCTCTCTCTCGAAATTCACCGACATACAATTTAACGTTCGCTCGAATAGTCTTGGAACACTGCACAGACCTCG
Source organism: Megastigmus stigmatizans (assembly GCA_900490015.1). Taxonomy (NCBI): domain Eukaryota; kingdom Metazoa; phylum Arthropoda; class Insecta; order Hymenoptera; family Megastigmidae; genus Megastigmus; species Megastigmus stigmatizans. Next base: position 7,104 of record UELV01098373.1, on the reverse strand, counting down.
ATATAGTCATTAAATAGGCTCGTACATTGAGAAAATCTTGAGGCATCTGCTGCCCTAACGAGTTCGACTGATCTTCCAAAAGCATTCGAACAGTCATACTTTCATTTGGGACAAATGAGGTCCTAAAAGAGTGCAACAGTTGCCCCAGTGTGGCACTATTGTCACGTGAAATACACGGGGCAACCTTGGACCTCTGAAAGATAGAACCGTTTTCTCGAGTGAGATTGTTTTTTCGAGAAATATCCAAATTTAGAAAAATTCCGAACAATATTTGTCTGTAAATACTTTAGTAAACTTTTCTCTTATGAATTTTGTGTTATCTTAATACATTAATATACTTTAATGCATGTGCATAACATAACCTTGTAAGCATAACCTAGTAAGCATAACACATATACATGATCAGTCGTCTTGCATTTTGGGATTAAAAGTCCAACAGTCGTACTTAGCGACTACAGCAGATGCCCCAAGATTTTCTCAGTGTAGGAATTCATATTCAAGCGGCACGTCTGTGTACAGCATTCGGAGTTACTTCAAGCATCCATGCTTCAAGTATATATTGTTAGATTACTACTTTAATACTAGTTTTAATCAGGGCGTCACTTGATTTTATGTATATGTATTGAAGCGCAGCTTCAACTCGTCCTTTTATTTTGTTCTTTTATCATCCGATTTTAAAATATTTGTTGATTAATTATAAATTATATTATGTAAATTATATTGTACATAATTTTTCTACATTTTTTGTATGTACTACGTCTGGGCTATGAAGGACCTCGAGTTCTTAACCTCTAATAAACGCTATCTATCTATGTATCTCCCTTTCTTCCCCCCTCACCCCTTCTACTGTAAGTATCACGATCAGACGCGTTTTTGGAGCTCCATCTTGAATGCTTATATTTTCCGACTAAATTTTATAGCGAATATTTCTGCCATATTCTTGTGTCAAAAGTGGAAAAATAATTAATTAATAATTAACTTATAATTAACCTCATTAAAAAGGATTCTGCTGCATATTTCGAAAATTTAACTCAGATTTTCCGAGCAAAATATAAGTCAAGATTTACTCTTCTGCGAAGGTTATAGAATATGGAATATCCGAACTAGAAGTGCAGATGCTTGACATTGCAGTTTACTAACCATGCAGGTCTAATTATTAGTTAATTATTTTTTTTGATTATATAGGTCGTTAACGAAGAGATTATCAGTTTTAAAAATACTAAGTAAAAAATCATTAAGAAACTTTTCGATCAGATCAGTAATTCCTGAGTAATAATCGATTGAAAATCAGTCGATCGCGTCAATCATCGTAGAGCTACAGCCGCAAGCGGAGCACGAGGAATACAGAGTGGCTATAGCTCTACGCTGATAGGCGCGCTCGACTGATTTTCAATCGATTATTACTCAGTAATTACTGATCGGATCGAAAAGTTTCTTAATGATATTTTACTTAGAGTTTTTCGCGCTATCCAATTCCATCGAAAGTGATAATCTGTTCGTTAACATCCTGTATGAAATCTATTAAAATATATTTTATTAGATTGTTTAAAATCTATTATAAATTTTTTATGGTGAATGTTTTCTAGTCAACGTTTGAATAGAACGTTGACGTTCAAGTTGTGTTCACTATTACAAAACCCTGTAAATGTTCGTTAGTTTTCTATACGAGATATTATTTTGATAAATTCATAAGCATTGCTGACAAACATTTTTAACGCTTTATTACCCACGGATTTCAGTTTCGGAATTGAAAATCGAATAACGAGATTAAGTTTTAAACCAAAGAGTGAACGAAAAATTCTTAAATTTTTGAGTAACAGATCTTACTCCCCTGGTTTAGTGTTCTCAAACGGACAAGAATATCCATATGGGCCTAGTAATTTACGATCTATCGACTTCAAAAAATTTATATTAGTATTTTTTGCTGGTACTTTTGAATAATGACTGTAAATATGGATCCTATGTTCATGATAATATGAATTTTTTTCAATTCGAATATATATCTTCCTGTAGAGTTCATATATGGGGATTGAGTGCCTTAGGTTGCCATATAGACAGACTCTTAGCTCTACACAGATGTATGAATGTATGTATGTCAGAAAGTATGCGTAAAAGTATGGAAAAAGGTATGGCAGGTATGCCTAGGAATATGGACAAAAAAAATATAGGCATGTAGAGGATCGAAATCTACACGCCTATATTTGCTTTCATTTTTAACGGTGTTTTATTATTTGGTGTATTCATTTTTTTACGGTTTCTTTATTTTATATTATGCTTTTATTTTCTACGATTTTATTATTTTTTATGGTATATTTATTTTTATGGCGTTTCATTTAGTAAGGTGTTTTCATTTTTTATTGTCCTTTTATTTTTTATGGTGTTTTCATTTTTTACAGTATTTTTTTTCTACGGTGTTTTTATTTTTTATGGTGTTTACATTTGTTATAGTGCTTATATTTTTTATGATGTTTAAATTTTTTTGTGTTTTTTTATTTATGGTGCTTTCATTTTCTACGGTGTTTTTTATAGTGTTTTTTTATAGTATACATTTATATATACTGTTACGTGGGATGATCGTCGTTCGGGGCTGGTTATGAGGTTTACATTTATTATGGTGTTTATATTGTTTATGGTGATTACTTTTCTTACGGTGTGTTCATTTTTTTAATGATTTTATTTCTCATGGTGTTTCATTTTTGTGGTGTTTTATTTTAATTATGCTTTTATTTTATAGTGTTCTTATTTTTATGGTGCTGTAATTTTTTACAATGTTTTTATTTTTTAAGGTGATTCTTTTTTTCGGTGTTTACATTTATTATGGTGTTTATATTTTTTATGGTGTTTATATTTTGTAACATGTTTTCATTGGTTTGGTGATTTTATTATCTGCGGGTATTTTTATGGTGTATAGATTTCTATGGTGTTTGTATTTTTTTTTTGACATTTTAATTTTTTATGGTTTTATTTATTTTTTGGTATTTTTATTTTTTATGATTTTTTGTTTTTATGGTATTTTTATTTTAATTGCTCATTTATTTTTATAGTGTTTGCATTTTTATGGTGTAATAATTTTTTGCTGTGTTTTTATTTTTTATGGTGTTTATATTTCTTATAGTACTTATACTTTTAAACGTTTTTTCATTTATATGGTGATTTTTATATCTGCGGGGTTTTGTTATGGTGTATAGATTTTTATGGTTTTTATATTTTTTATGGCATTTAAATTTTTTATGGTGATTTTTTTTGTGTTTTTCTTTTTTATGATGTTTCATTTTTATGGTGTTTGTATTTAAATGGTGATTCTTTTTTTATACTGATTCCATTTTTATGTTGGTTATTTTTTAAGATGTATAAATTTTTTATAGTCTTTTTATTTTTTATTGTGTTTTTATTTTTCTATGGTGTTTTTATTTATTACGGTGTTTTCATTTTGTACGGTATCTTTTTTCTACGTTGTTTTTATTTTTTATGGCATTTACATTTGTCATAGTGCTTATATTTTTTATGATATTTAATTTTTTTTGTGTTTTTATATTTATGGTGCTTTTTTTATAGTGTTATTTTATATTGTACATTTATATATATTGTTACGTGGGATGGTCGTCGTTCGGGGCTGGTTATGAGTTTTACTTTTATTCTGGTGTTTATATTGTTTATGGTAATTAAATTTCTTAGGATGTGTTGATTTTTATAGTGATTTTATTTCTTATGGTGTTTCATTTTTGTAGTGTTTTATTTTAAATATGCTTTTATTTTATAGTGTTTTCTTTTTTATGGTGCTATAATTTTTTACGGTGTTTTTATTTTTTATGGTGTTGTCATTTTTATGGTATTTACATTTAATATGGTATCTATATTTTTTATGGTGTTGATATTTTGTAACATGTTTTCATTGGTATGGTGATATTATTATCTGCAAGTTTTTTTTTATGGTACATAAGTAATATTTCTTAATGTTTTTTTATGGTGTATAGATTTTTATGGTGTTTATATTTATTATAGCATTTAAATTTTTTATGGTGTTTATATTTTGTAACATGTTTTCATTGGTATGGTGATTTTATTATCTGCAGTTTTTTTTAATAGTATGTAGATTTTTTTGGTGTTTATATTTTTTTCGTTATTTTTATTTTTTATGATTTTTCGTTTTGATGGTGTTTTTATTTTAATTGTGCTTTTATTTTTATAGTGTTTTCATTTTTATGGTGTGATAATTTTTTACGGTGTTTTTATTTTTTATTGGGTTTATATTTCTCATGGCGTTTCTATTTTTTAACATGTTTTCATTTGTATGGTGATTTTTATATCTGCGGATGTTTTTATGGTGTATAGATTTTTATGATTTTTAAATTTTTTATGGTGATATTTTTTTCGGTGTTTTTATTTTTTATTGTTTTCATTTTTTTTGTATGGTGTTTACATTTGTATGGGGTTTTTATATTTATGGGGCTTTCATTTACTACGGTGTTTTTTTATAGTATACATTTATATATTACATTTATATGTGTATTTATATATACTGTTACGTGGGATGGTCGTCGTTCCGGGCTCGTATTGAGGTTTACATTTATTATGGTGTTTATATTGTTTACGGTGATTACTTTTCCTATGGTGTGTTCATTTTTATAGTGATTTTTTTTTTATTTTTTATGGTATTTCATTTTTATGGTGTTTGTATTTAAATGGTTATTTTCTTTTTATACTGATTCCATTTTTGTGTTGATTATTTTTTAAGGTGTATAGATTTTTTATAATAGTTATAATGGCAAACCACTGTTAATCTCAAAAAAAAAAAAACAGTTTTTTTTGTTGGCTATATTTTAACATATGGTATATGATAATTATACCCCATAATCCGCTAGTGATATTTCGTATTATTTAAAAATTGCAGGCTAAATAGTGAAACAGTTTTATTCACTAATTTACGCTAAATTACTAGTTTATTACTTTTTCAATAATAATTATTGTAATTTAAGTATATGATATTGGTTACCCTTATATCTATCTGAAACATCAGAACTATATCCATTTATAGATATAGTAACCAGTGTCCCCCAAGTCCGAACATATAAGTAATGCTTTTGAAATAATGTACCTATTTCTTTGTAACTGCTTCGTTTTATTTGCTCCATCCATCTCACAGATGCGGATATGTGCTTGCATTAATAATATTATTAAATAGTACTAAGCGCATATAGTAATACTTATTAATAAATAATAGTATAACGAAATATTACTATATACGCACGCACATCTACTCGGGTCCGGGACCCGGGCATTCGTATCTTTGTGAATGCAGACGATCACAATGTTAACCCTGCTGGATACTTGTATCGTCAGCCTTTAGTAACACTAGCGCCACTACCTTTCTGAAACATTTGTCAATGTAGAAACGACTATACGGATTATCTGGGTCAGTATGTCAGTATTGTTAGTAAACAGTATGTAGCTATATCGGCGCCGCTCATAACTCTACTGCACTTATGTTATGTATTTTTAAAATATGTATTTTTTAATTAAATTCCGTTTTCGCGAGTGAAGTGGATTAAAAAAAATTAATTTTAATTAATTAGTGTAGACTAGGATGTTCAAAAATTTTTTTTATTATTTTTTATAAAATGTAGATTAGGTTAGAAAAAAAAAACAAAGAAGAAAGCAGTAATACCGCGATAGACTCAACCCGATAAGCGTGGAACGGCAAAATAATTCAGTTATAAGTTATATTATAACTAAACGAAAATTTTACTAATTTTAATACTAAAACTGCCGTAGGTTTTTTCCTATTATCAAAAGAGGCAGACACTAGATGAACTATTTTTTGAGTTTGCTTACTTATAGCTAATAATGATTTTTATCTGTCAGTAAAAATGATTATTAGAAGCTCGTGAGAAGCAAGTAGAGTAAGTCCCGACATAATTATTTTTTTTAAAGTGTAAATTAAATTGCTCAATTTTAGCCGCTGAGCAAATTTAACTTTGTAATAACATTCGTACCTGTGCACGTAGATGTCGAGTGCGACAGATTTCCCTATCTAGATACAAAAAACTATGGAGCGTATTACCTGGATGCAATGTTCAGCGACCCTATGCACCTAGTCGTCGAGACCGACCGAATTGCATCCCTAAGCCCAAAGAACTATAGAACGAATTATTGGACGCAATGTTCAGCGACTCCAGGCACACACGCTCTAAAATTAACTTTGCAACTACACACATGAATACGTTAATGATAATTTTGATTGATACCAATTCCACGACTTATATCTGTTCGATTCGACATACTTCTAGGCATATTTTCTACCATACTTCCTTCCTTACTTCTAGGCATTCTTTCTGCCATACCTTTGTCCATACTTCTAGGCATACTTTCTGCCATACCTTTGTCCATACTTCTAGGCATACTTTCTTCCATACCTTTTTCCATACTTCTTTGCATCCTTTGTATCATACATCAATGTATAGCTAAGAGTCTGTCTATGATAACCTAAGGAACTCAGTCTAAAATATCAACTCTGCAGGAAGAGACATGGATACTTTGTTCATGATAATTTTAATAGTTTCAAATTGTACGATTTATATCTGTAGACTCTCGTGTATGGCTGCATTCTCCATCTAGACACAAAAAACTATGAAGAGAAATAACTGAACAATATCATCGACCATCCTATGCACGAAAAATAAAAATAATAATTAACTAATGATTAGACGTACATGGTTCGCAAACTGCAATGGCAAGCGCCTGCACTACTAGTTTAAATATTCAATATTCTATAACCTTCGTAGAAGAGTACATCTTGGCTTACACTTTGCTCCGAAAATCTGAGTTAACTTTTGAAAATATGCAGCAGAACCCTTTTTAACGATGTAAACTATAAATTAAGTATTCAAACAAATTCGATGAATACGTAATTTTGGAAAATTGTCTTATAAAATCGAATATACGACAATAAAAACAAATATTCCATAAAATAATCATTCTATGAAAAATAGTAACGAAAAGAACGAATGTTATTACAAAGTTAAATTTGCTCAGCGGCTAAAATTGAGCAATTTAATTTACACTTTTAAAAAAATAATTATATCGGTTCGTACTCTACTTGCTTCT
>UELV01098341.1:1260-13979 GCA_900490015.1 Megastigmus stigmatizans | reverse complement strand
GAAACTTACTTTTTGAATACCCCTCGTATTAGCAAATTACCATGAAATTATTTGATTTTTCATGTTAAAATTGTCATAAATTATAGTCAAATATATGATATATATTATATTAAATATAATTAATACGTTGGTTTTTTATCGTTAGATTCGCTAATTTAACATTATTTTAGCCCCTAAACCACCCTTACGTGATAACCGCGGGAGAGATGCAGACAGAAACTTCTGCCATTTGGTTTCTTTTCATCGAAGGCACTTTATATTATATATTGCGATAGTTGTTACCAAAAAGAGTAAGTTTAAGTATTTTCGAAAAAGTCGACGTACTGGAAAATGCCTATATTATGCATATATTGCGTACAAGCGTAATAAAATGCGGCGTACATCGCCGCATTCCAAAGAATCTCAACTCGTAGCTGTCCACACCATAAAATGCAAGCGTCAGGAGACGCAACATTTTCCTATCCAGCAACAGTCAAATTGCCGACTCTACAATAATAGCACTAAGCGATTTTTATCACTTCCAACACCTCTAATGAAGCATAGGTGCAGCACAATAAAAGCAGCCCCCACAACATTTCTACCCCCTTGAAAGGGGTGTTCCGCTACAAGGGCATTCAGCTGGCTTATTTTCTAACCCATCTAGTTTAGACAGACGACCTACTACGATTTAACCTTTATCAAGCGGCAAATTTAATTCCGGAATACAGCGGAGGGCCAGGCGGACTAGCTCAGTTCATATTAATTTGTAGAGATTTTTCGGATAGATATAGAAATATAGAAGCGAATTGGATGGTTCATTGCATTGACAGAAAATTGAAAGGCAAAGCGCAAGAAGCATACGACGTTAGGGCTATAGATAGTAGCTCAATTGAAAATCTTTACAAGATCTCACACGCAAATTTGGATACGTCAGCAGACCGGAAGAAATTAGAGAACACACATATATATATATATATATATATACTCAGCCAAAGGCCAGGAGAACCAGTAGCGGTTTATGGTTTGCGAACACAGAAGCTTTTGAATAGACGCGTGTTACCTATCGAAAGCATGATTGATCCAGACGGAAATGATTACGACTATCATACAGCAACAGCTAAACGCGAAGCACTCCGATTTTTCTTAGCAGGGCTCAACGATCCCCTGGAATATCGCATACAAAATGAAAAGCCGAAACACCTAGCTGAAGCGATAGCAAAAGCAACAGCTTTATAAAAACCCTGAAACTCAAGTTTAAAGGATACACAAGACACCCGCCTTCTTCACAGCATTTTCAATATTTCAATAATACCAAAACATAACGCCAACTTATACATCCAAAATACTACAGTAAGGGTAGCACCAGCAATCGAAACTTGCAATGAATGTCGTGGAAACGGTTATTCAAGCCGGGTCATGAATTTAGCAAATGCTATATTATTATAAATGCGATCAGGGACAAACGCCTAATCATTCTGCCATCGAAGCAACCTCAATATAATGAAGCTATCGCAGCACGACCGAATATGGGTCAAGCGCAAAGACAGTACAAGGCGTCGGGCAATGACCAGGAAGTGTAAAATTTTTCGCACATAGCTCAGAATGTGAGACAGCTCAAAAAATTGCTGGAACAATATTCATCTAAACGGTCTTTGTCTGATGATTTTAACTTTTCATAATTCGTTGAAGACAAGGGCCCTCAAGAAGATCGTTTAAACTTCAAGAGGGCTCGGTATCCTTAAAGAATTCCGAGCTCGTTAAAAGAATAAACGCACCCACGTCAAGAATAAATATATATAATCAAGATAATTTCGAAAAATCTCGAGTCGAAATTTGCGAATTACCTGAAAAACTCGAACAAGAAGAAACAGAATCAAACTATTCAACTACGTTACTGTTGAAGAGAAAAAGACCTCGGAAGCCGAAAGCCGAACCCACAAAGAGCACTCGAAAACATGGCCTCAGACAAGTGAAAGCCAGAAAATCAAGAGAGTACACCAGAAGATTTTAACTTGAATAAAAAACCTCGATTTAAAAACGAATCGGAAAGTTTTTGCGTAGATGATAATATAGAAGTTGGGAATAAGGTTTCGCCTACTTCAAGGTTGAATAAAGAAGTAAATAATATTTCAGGTAATTTAAAAATGTAAACATATATTGAAATGCCAGCTACTAGCCAAATGTAAAATTCAGAGAATATAAAGAGATAAAAGAATATTTTTCGAATGCAACAGATAAAAATTTGAACAGTCAAATTTAAAAGCTAAACCAATTATCACAAAGAAATCGAGATATATTACAACACGATGAAATAGACAAGACATCACATGACACAGAAATTTTATTATATAAGCAAATCAAAACTCAAATCAGGAATCGGGTAAATTAGAAGTTAAATACGATGCGAAAACTAAACAATATAGCTAATAATATATATAATATATAGATAATTTAAGTGTGTTAAAATGTGATAATAAGAAAACTATTATATGATCTAAATAATTTTTATTTATAATCCGACTAACCCTATATTCTATGTTTATAATTTAAATAAGTAAAGAAAAAAAAAGATATTTAGAAATTTTAAAAGAATGTACAATAGTCTTATTTTCCGCGGTCCACGGGCGTTTGCACAGCCCGCATTCCGCGGATACAAATAATAAAATAATAAATAAGAATCATTGAACACTATTACAATCACGAGCATATGAGTCTAATGTAATGAAAGAAGTAAATAGAACTGCAAACCGAAATTTTTTTTAGCATTATAATGACCTAAGCTTGATACTGCATTTTAAACAAAAAGATTTTTAGAAATTTTAAAAATGTATAAGACGTTCCGGGCTCCGCGAATCACACATACATAAATCACACACACTCAGAATTCATTCAACCTTGCCATGAATTAACTAAAATTGCTGAATTGCACTTTTCAAACTTCATTCATAAATCACGTTACGAACCAATAATGTACCGTACAAATAAATATTAAAGAAATTTAATTTAAAGACCATGCAATGAACGATAGAAAGTAAATCATTCAAAAACAAAATTGATCAATATAATAATAACAATAAAAACAATTTTACAAATTTTACGTATAATAAATTTCAATTACATTACATAGTCTTCAATATATATATATATATATGAACATTTATTATATTATAGAATAACCCATATAGTATTAAAAGAAAATATTTAATAGCAAGTAACTCAAAAAAAATGCATATACAATTAAATTACAAAAATTTAGTCAAAATATAAGAATAAAAAGAAACAGGTACATAGTAAACCAGCAAAAAAATATAATGAAAAGAACAACAAAAAAAGATTATAAAAAAAAATAACAAGATAAAATTATCTTAACAAAAGAAAAAACACAAGTGCAACATATGAAAATTACAAACAGATAGGAAATAATAAAATATTATATGCATTATACAAATATTACTTTTAAGTATTAATATTACTTATAAATATTAAGAGAAATATTGTAATTTTCGTATAAATTTTTAAGATTATTGTGAACAAATATATATTGTAACGGGGTTATGCGTGGTCAAACAGCCAGGGCGACTTGCCGCAGATCGGCCAATTTGATATGCGGCAGGTTGCATAGTGGTGAATTTTTGCATCGAGCAATTCTTGCGCTCGTCGCACATGCATGATTCTTCGAACGTATACAGCCAAGTTTCCGCTGCTATCGATATCCGACACATCGAGTCCAGCATTACTCGCGAGTCTTCTGCGAATTACTTTTTAAAAAAAATAATAATTTTGTAAAAAACACTTACGTTTGTTAACGCGACGATCCAGAATATTGGTTTCGTCGAATCCGTTGTAAACCAAGCGCCTTCTTCATCGGAAGCAACGTAAAAAGGCTCATTCCCCGGTTCAGACATCTAGGGGCTGTCATTGTCGTCCATCTATAACGCGTGTGTTGCTGTAAAAAATTCTGAATTTAAAAATTATTTCTTATACAAAAATTTATTTTTCTCGAAAAAATTGTTCTTTTTTTTTGTAAAAAAACTAGGCAAAAAAATTTTTATGAAAAAAATTACAAATAAATAAATACGTTTTTCTTAAATCATAAATTTTAAAAATATGTACAACTTACCAAACATCTCTTCATAAGCAGCATTGAGTTGACTGCAGATATTCATGTGCTGCACAATCATCTCCGCGACTAATTCTCCAGCTATAAAAACAGCTGGTTGTACGTTTTAAAATAATCTTGCATAAAAACGCACAATTCTCCGGAATCCGCACTGCACTAATAAGAAACGGAGTTCTTGTTTCAACAAAGGATAAGTCATCGTGTGCAGCCAACGCCGCCACGCGAAGCTGCGTCTTCGCCGCACTATAGCACTGTTCACGCATAATGCACTAGCGATACGCGCGATTACGTCTCGCAACTTCCGTTCAACACGATTATCGAGCATTATAGCTGGTACGTCCGAAGTCGTTACTGTCCTCATGGTTACTGAAATATTTGTCATGAGAGCGACTTCGCGGACACTCTGTGCGGGGGATGAACGCCACCTTTGCTCCAGTGATACTTTTTGGAAAAAAATAAGATAACCGTCACCGCTTGGCTGTTGGCCATGTGCGGCTTTTTTTTATTGTATATGCAGTTTGTTGTTATAGCAGAACTATCGTATTACTTCTCGAGTCGAGTTTCAAATTTGGGCATATATACATTAGCAACCGAATTACTGATAGCGATTGCCAGGCGAATAATACCATTCATCGCACCTTCACTGACACCCAGAGATCGAGTAACGACTGCCGAAAACACTTCTTTCAAAAAATTAAGATGACGGCTGTCGTTGATAGTGCGACTCTAATCTGACCATTTTTCGATTGTATATACAGACGTCGGATTCCTTTGCATAATCTTTTATCGCAGCGGGGTATAGTATTACTTCTCATGCCGCGTATAAGATTTGCCGTATACCCACATATGCATACGGCAAGGAATGTATAATGCGAGACGTTTTCTCTCTAAATAGATAGAGCGTTTCGATTTGCAATGATTCATCCGCAGCCCACGTGGGAATAAGATTATACACGGTGGATCAACTGATTTCCGCGGGCATAAGCTTATGCATCGCGGGGCTATCAGCTGATCAAGCGCGGGACCGATGCTCATTTTAAAAAATTTTCAGCTCATACGCGTGGAGCACGATATCAGCTGATGCGTGCCTCCGTCGTGGCCGCACGCAAAAATTTTTCAGCTCGTACGCGGGGCACGATCAGCTGATCCGTGCCCGTCGCATCCGCTCCGCACGCGTGCCGCCGCTGCCGAGGATGGCGCTTGTCTTTTTATAAAAACTCCATAGGTCAAAACCTGCGAATCAGAGTTGTTCGAATATAAAAAAGATTTTTGTGCGCTGCGACGGACATATCAAATAAGAAAGTGGATGTATACACTTGTCTTGGCGGATTAGAGCGGCACAGCAGTTACAAATACCGAAATATTTTATCAGTCAGTTTTGAGATACGAACAGGAGCAAAGACAGTGAAGCGTGTATTTCGACGAAGTGAGTAACGCTTCCATTGACGAAGTCGACGATATCTATTGGGCGCCCTGTAGAACCGGTGGATAAAGATGAACACTCAGCAGATAATGCGAGCACTCCGAGGGCTCAAAGCAAATGCTGTAGGTGTGTATGCTGCTGATCGTATACCGAATTTTAAGTTTACTTGCTGCGATAACTGCAAACATCGATACATCAGATAAACCGAGGTCGCACTGGGTTGCAAATTTCACCGATCAAAAAGCCTATGGAACTTACTTTGACAGCTATGGAGTCAGCTGCACATCAGGCAGCATCTCGATTGTCTTAGAAGAAACTGCGCATGATATCATTGAAATGAGAAAATGTTACAAAGTTTGGATTCTCAGATGCATGCAGAGTATTGCATTCTGTTTCTGTATCATTTGTGTAGCGGTAATTCTTTTCGCTCATTTTGTCGTATCTTTAGAAGAAATTCGCGTAGCAATGATGAAATAGCTTCAAATTTTTATAAAAATCTTATAAATAGACTAACAAAAATTTATTAGTAGAGGTTTATGTAACCAAAATATTACTTCGATGCTAAAATATATGTAAAAACTTGTTTTTTATTCTATATCTGCACTTTTTATATTTTAATCGCTATGTATCTTATGTAATTTTATGTACACTTAGTTTTATAATTATTGAAATAAATAAAATGTGAAATTCTTAACATTTCTTTTTTCTTAAGTGACTTAAACCCACTCATTTATCTATTAGTTTTTTCCTGTTTGAGTCCCCCATATGTACAAGTAAATTCTACTTAATAATAACTTTTGTCGAAGAATTGGCCGCAATTCTACATTTTATAACCGTTGTTGAAGGATCAATACATTTATGTTCTATAGAAAATGAAAAGATTTATTGTTTCATTATTTTGGACGATATTCCTGGCAGAATAGGAAAAGAACATCAACTTACTGAGGCATGGCTTTCAGCATATTTTAAATGAAATTTCGACATTTGCAGTTTATGTTAAATTAAGAACCTTCCTCTTTGAATGCATTAAGAGTAAAATATTCGATAGTATATAAGTTCATTGCGTCCGAAAATGTGATTGCAACATTCAAAATTGTAGATATGTACTTCTGCTGGATCTTCGCGTCAGCTCTTACAGTGATATTCCTGAATAGTTAGTACATGTGCCACAATAAAAAGTGAATTTTGCCCGACTTCCTATGAATTTCCATTCGGTGAATAAAGACGGAACAGCCCAATTCACAAGGACTAATTGTTTACACGCGAGGCAGGTTATTGCGGATAATGTGAATCGAAGATGGCAAGATGTTGAGTGTTTATAATTTAATTAATGGCCATTTCTATCCACTTGATCTGTAATAACTTGTTTCGCGTGCAAAAAATAATCTTTTTTTATTCAGGTATGTTCCGTTTTTAGTCGCAAAACGGAAATACATAAGATGTCTGGAAAACTTCGCGTGTCGACGCGATTCAAATTTGTACTACGCAATACATGTACCGTCCATTATGAAAGGTCCCTCAGATAGTGGAGCGGGTGTTTAAACCTCATTTATTGACTGCGAGTTTGCGGTATCGATTATGGATACATAAACATACTTAAACTTTTCTAACAATTTTTTATACTATTCGTCGAAACTCTACATTTTATAACCGTCCTTGAAGGATAAACACATTTTTCTTCTATAGCAAATTAGAAGCTTTATTTTTCCATTATTTTCCACAAATTTTATACGGAATTTCTATATTTGCAGGTTATGTTAAATTAAGGAACTTCATTTTTTAATGCATTCAGAGTAAATATTGATTGATACTATGAAACTTGATTGCATCGGAAAATGTGATTGCAGCATTCAAAATTATAGATAGTACTTATGCTGAAGCTTCCCGAATAGTCGGTTGATGTACCGTGTTGAAAAGAGACTTTCGTCACACTTCTTATGTACTTCCATTCTATGACTAAAGACGGAACATAGCTGAATTTACAAATAGTAATTGTTTATACGCGAGGCCAGTTATCACAGATAGAAGAATATAAAGATCCTCGGGGACATAGCTTGATGCAAGTACCCCTTTAACGGGAAGCCGGAGGAGCATAGTTACCGACGATTACAGTTTCATACTGATTTCATTCGATTTTTAATATTTCAACATTTTTCGAGTCGAGCCCAAGTCTTTGGAGTTTACAGAATTGGGCTCAATTTGAAAAATGTTAAAATATTGAAAATTGAGTGAAAAAAGTATGAAACCGTAAACATCGCAACTCTACTCGTCCGGCTGCCTCTTAAGGAAGAAATAGAAAAAAAAAGTTATCCCAGATCATGTGAATCGAAACAGGCAGTTTTCAATATTTCAAATTTAATAAAATTGCATTCATAATAAGAACTTCCATAAAAAAAGTACGGCGATAGTATGTTACAGCATTGACTATCGCTTAACCCATTTATTCCCAATCGACCATATAGGTATCGATTGAGTTTCGCTTAGAAAATGTGTGAAAATTAATCGATTTCAGCATGCAGTCTATGTTTCCCGAAGGTTTTGGACTTGCTCTTTCCGAATCTGCAATCAAATTTTTGAATTATTTGATCCAAAAATTGGTAAGAAAATTTTCCCCGCGGTAAATAGGTTTTAAATATGGCCGCTGATTAAAAATCGCGGAAAAAAGTGAAAGTTTTCCATAATAAACGTACTATGATGTGCGAATACATTTTTTTATAGGTTTTTCAGGGCAACGAATTGATTTCTCATGTTTTTTTTATTATTAATGCAATTGAAATCAAATTTTGAATTTTCACCATTTTTTTTATTTTAAACATTAAAATTTAAAATAATGAACATTAAAAATAAATTCAGCATCCTCGGAAATGTGTACAATAATACTTGTGCTTACAACTTTTATTATTCATAAATATGAGTAATATTTGGACTTGAGCGGCGCAGTGCTCGATACTATTAAGGATTTTGTGCAATTTGAGGCTTATGCGACTTATTGCTTTTTTAATTAATTGGAACAGAGAAATAGCTTGAACAGCCTCAGGAGTGGGGACGCTACTTCTACGCAATAAGGTGGCTCTATTAGTATCCATACCAATAGTTGGAGGCAAGCTACTGCGGAGTATCAAGCTGCGTTCAACTCGCCCGTACTCAAAGAATATATAGTGAAATTTTCCCAACAAATTCAGGGAGATTCTTCGAGTCTTCTAGATTCTTATGTATGTTATTAAAAGTTAAAAAAGTGTTTTTGTTTATTTAAATAAAATTCTAATCTAAGAAACGAAATTTCAAATATCGAAAATATGTTATGAATTTTGGAAATGTTAAATTTTTTTGATATATCGTTGTTCGTTTCGTCTTATGAACGTGTTTTTAAAATTTCAGATTTTAATATTATATAGAAAAAATGTAGGAAGGATTTTTCATGCTTTTTTTTACTTTTTTGTTAATAACTCTTAAAAATGTCTGGTAACCTTGGGGCCCAAAAGTTTTATTCGATTCAGAACTGAACAAGCTTTCATTCTAAGAAATACATATTGGTTTTTGCATACTCTTTCTATGTTATTTTTTAAAGTAAAATTTATTAACTCAATACTAATAGGGAAAATACATGGGTAACATTAATTATGCACATTAATTGTGAGAAATAACGTAGAAAGGGAATGCAAAAGCGAATGTGCATTTATTAGACTGAAAGCTTGTTCAATTCTTACTCGAATAACATTTTTGGACCCCAAAGGTTACCCGACAGTTTTAAGAGTTATTGACAAAAAAGTGGTGCGATTCTATCTTACAAGAATCCTTCTTAAATTTTTTCTATATAATATTAAAATTGGAATTTTTAAACACACATTCATACGACGTAAACAAACAATGATATATAAAAACAATTTGCAATTTTGAAAGTTCATAACAGACTTTTGTTGTTTGAAGTTTAGTTTTTTAGTTGAGAATTTTTTTCAAATAAATAAAAACACATTTTTTAGTTTTAAAAAAATACATAGGAATCTAGAAGACTCGAAGAATTTCCCTGAATTTTTTGAAAATATTTTACTGTATATTCTTTGAGTAGTGTGCCCCTAACTATTGATACGGATACTAATAGAGCCACCTAAGAAAATACATTATTCATAAATGTATAATCCTGTTAGCTCTTCTGCATAACATTCCGCTTAACCATACCCGACCTTGTCTTGCAACTGTTATACAGAACAAAGTACGCCTGACTATAAAAATTCAATATTTGAGTACATATGTACGTGATACAGAAGTGATACGGTCAAATACACATTTTTCTTCTATAGCACATAAAAGGATTCATTTTTACATTATTGTGGATAATGATATACCTTGCGGAATAGGATAAGTGCACCAACGTACTGAGCATAGCTTTCCACATATTTTAGATGGAATTTCGACATTTGCAGGTTATATTAAAGTAACTCCATATCTGAGCACATCTGTACATGATACAGAAGTTTCCTGCAACCACAACTTCGTTTTTCTCTCGGTGCTCCATTTAAATCATTATAAATATTAAATATATTTAAAACGTTTTTAATTCAGGCAAGCCCATAACGTTATCACTTTTAATTATTAATTGCAATAATTGTTTGTATTTGTATCTAAAAAAATAAGTAAAAAACAATTTGATAATGCAAGTCTGAAAGCATTAGTTACAAAGATAAAAATATAAATGATGAACAAAGAAAGATAAATGGATCAGTGCGCAAGATCTATATAGGAAAAATAACTGAAAATCATAAAAAAACTATCTATGTAGTGTTGAACTTCAGGCTCAACCTAGTATCGTGATATAAGGAGTAATCGATCACTTTCTAATGGAAATTTTGTTTTTTTTACACATACTTAATAATAAAAGTATCTAATTGGAATCGATTCCAAGGAATAGAAATAATTTTTTTATTTCGTTTTACTTTTTGTAAAAAGTTCAGTAAATAAATAGGTATATAAATTATATTAAGTGAACGTCGGAGTCAATAAAAATTTAAATTTCCCGGTCTTATAACGTCGAAATACCCACGAGGTTTTTCAAACTTTTTTCTTTAACAAGTTAACGAATTGACTTGAAATTTTAGGACATGATAAAATGATCACAAATGAAGCGCGCTCAGCCCTGAAATTACCGATAAATTATGTAAATATATTATAATATTTTTTATTTGAAACATAATTGCAAAGTCAGAATCGACCCATCTCTTGGATAAACTGAAAATTGTAAAAGTTCGATATTTTCTTCTCTAGTTTCTATATTACTTTATTTTTCGGAAATTTCTGGACTGAGCGCGCTTCATTTATGATCATTCTATTATTTCTTAAAGTTTCAATTAAATGATTAATTTGTTAAAGGGAAAAGTTTGAAAAACTTAATGCCGGTAAAACAGGCGACCCGGCATCCTCTGAATATGGTTTATTAGTCGGTAAAATGTATATCTTGTTTTACATGCGGACTGAGTATAATGTTCTATATAAAAAAGTCATGATCGGATGTGGTGAAGCCAAGATAGACGTTATGTGATTGGCTCATGTAGTGTGCATGCGTCTAAGTCAGGAAGTCTAAACGTCGAGTAAATAGCGATCAAATTAAAATTCAAAATCCGAAATACGAAAAACGAAATTATAAGGATTGTAGGGAAAAAATTTAATTAAAACATTAAGGAGTTTGCGTGAATCTAAAAGCAAGTTATGCGAAGTAATTACTATAATACTTAAAGATATTTCTATGATGAAAACTCTTAAAGTTAGAAAAAAAGATAATACATCAGACAGATAATCAAAACAGTTCGTCATATATACTTTTATGCAAATAGTTATTGAAACCGGTTTGAAAGATTATGAATCCTTTTAATATTTTGAAGAATATTAAAATTAATACTTTCACTGCTGACAATATAATAGCATTTATTGCTCTAAACAGCAATTGTGCAAACTGTTTCAATTCTTTAGATATGATAAATTAAACATTTATGACGCCACACAATAATATTTGCATTGTAATGAGTATGTAGCATATTTTTATCATCATCACAGAAAGAATATGATTTCTAAAAAAAAATTACGATATACATTTGTACCGTACCGCAACTAAAGTGTTAAAGTTGTTCTACTTCTTTCCAAAGAATGAAGATACAGATGAATCTGATTTTCATAGCTTTAAAATACTTAATCCTGCTCAAGATTACGAAAATTAAAAAAAAATTATGAATATTAATTAGTAATTCACTTTCGCACAATGCTCGATTGACGAGTAGGACAAAACCTAGAATCATTTCTAATGAGAAGGTCTCTATCTTTCATAATTGTTAATTTAAAACTGACTAATCAAAAAGAAAAGAAAAAACTGAAATTTAGTTAAGCCTCAGTATATTTCTGAAAAGTTTAAAATTTTTTTTATTTATTTTTTTTTATAAATAGCTAATAAATATAATTAATAATTTCAAACATTTACATAGGAGCAATAGTTAATAAAAAATGAAAGTGATTTTAAAGGCTTGAGTTTGTTGGGTTATTTAATTTGTAAAACTCCTGATGAAGATAATATTTCAAAAGGAAATTCAGAAAGCGAAAGTAAATCAGATGGTTCTTACGATGAATATATTTGAAGTTCTGGATCTGATTCTGATGATGATCCAGGTTATTCTGAAGATGAAGAAGAAATTGATTCAGATGATTATGAAAAACAAGTTGACACGATGGATGAAGATACCATCGAAAATGTTGATAATGATTAACAAGTTTGATACGGAATGAAATAACTTGTAGCAGTCAGGACATCACATTCGAAGATAAAGTTTAAAGAGATTTACACCATTTATTTCCTCTTGAATTATACCAATAAATAATTTCTAATGAAATGCTAGAATCAATAGTCATTGAGACTAATAGATGCAATAAAGATTTTTTAGAAGAAACAACTTTAAAAAAAGCTCTTCATTAAAATATTAGCAAGATATTGATTTAGAAGAAATTAAGATTTTTTTTGGTGTTACAATTATAGTAGGGTAAACCGTTCAGTGCGTAACCGCCAACCAGGGAATGACCACTAGACAAATAATTACAATTTAAAAATTTATGTATTATTATAAATGTATAAAAAAAAAGATTTACATTCCTGATTGTTTACATTTTTAAATAAATACATAAAGTATAAAAGGATATTAAAAAGTCCTGTGAAAAATAATA
>UELV01098313.1:0-10455 GCA_900490015.1 Megastigmus stigmatizans | reverse complement strand
CTCTCTCTCTCTCTCTCTCTCTCTCTCTCACTGATTCGACGAATCGAGTATTTTAATTCTGTACTTATAATTATTAATTAATAATTATGAAATGGCATTTAACATCGACATTATATTTTTATTCTTCTCTCAATAGAAAATCAAAATTCAGTTATTTTCACTCTATTTCCAATAGTTTCCGAGATATTATGCCTGAATTTTAAGCAGCCGTTATTAGAAAAGAATGAAGCAAAAACTTTGAGGCTCAATATCTCGGAAACTATTGGCCCGCAGTCTGCAGAGTCCAAGCTGTTGGCGATACAATCCTTGTTCACTGCAGGGAGACGTCGACTGGTGGTCCTGTCGGATTCGGCACCTATATTTTCATTCGTGAGTGTGGAGGAGAAGAAGATTCCCTCTCCTCCTCACTCAGAGAATGGAAATTTATTTAGAATCCCGACGAGACCATTGATAGTTCGGCATCCGCAACGACCACCGCTGGCCGAGTCTCCGAAGGGTAGAGTACCAGGTGCTAGACCCTCGTTGAGGCATACGAAAGATCTGGAGGCCATCAAAAAGCGCCTTTCTCGTTCTTTCACAGAACGACCTAAAATCGTTTTGTGCGAGACGAGATTGGTTCCACCGAGCCCCACCGTTCGCCGTCGTCGTGCTCTGCAACAACTATCGAGAGCTCGAAAGTAGCTCTCGGTATAATTGGCCCTTTTCAGGGCCATCAAAAATTTAAACGTAATATCAAAAATATTCGAATAAATATATATAACCTTTCCTTATTTCTTTTCAGATATTTCTTTCAAAATGCTCGGTTGAGGTAAACTCCCGAGAAAAAACATAAAAAATATAAATAATAATAATTTTATTAATATATATCTATGCTAGCAGCCCTTTATCCCCAGCTGCTCCCCCTTACTCTTTGATGTAATCCATTTATACAATATTAAACATTATTTTATATCTATATATAAGTTTCATTATTTTTGAATATTTCATTGAATATTAAAGGTTCAAAATATTAGTGTTTCAATATCTTTTTGGATTAACTAAATTTATTTAATAATATATATATAAGCAAAGATTAATAGTTTTAAATTTCTTTTAGGCTTATTAAAATGTAATATTACATTATAAAATTTAATCTCAACTAATTTGTTTTTATTTTATTTTCAATAATATTAAAGCATAGAGATATTTCTACATTTCATTTATTCAAATCAATCTTAAAATAAAGTAGAGACCAATAATTTAATTAAAACTTTTTTTTTTATTCATAATTAATATTTTACAATAAATTTAATTATACATTAATTAATCACATTATTATCGTCAACTTTTCGCTTAAGTATCCAGTTTTTCATAGCATCAACATGCAAAGACAAGCAAGTCAGGTCCATACCGGCATGATGATGAGTACATGCTTTCGAGACAGTAGCCATCTTGCAAAATGCAGGGCAGCCCAGGTTCTCGATGTTATATATCAAACTAAACACACAAACAAATAGTTTAGTTAAACTTTTGGTTACAATTTTAAAATAATAATGATAAATTACCTGTTAGGCAAAATCCTTTCCAGCCATTTCAATTTTTCGAGCCCCTTCACATATACTATTCGTGCATTTGAGACTACTGTTTGTACGGTACTGCCAACCTCTTCATATGGAATGTTGCCCGAGCTCCAACGTAGTCCGTGACAATTTCGTTCAAGCCAGAGATTTTGACCCTTATTTTTAGGCTGTAGCTCATCCCATGAATACGGCGGTGCGAAGAGAAAAACCGATGGCATTGCATCTTCTTCCAGCGCCACGATAGCAATCTACTTAAATACAAACGTATTGGAGGGTTCTTTAAAACCCTGCACATCGATGACGTATTCCATCTTGATCGGATGAGAGCGAACTAACTTATGAGCTCTGCGAACATCGCGAGCTACTTTTATATGCTTTACATACAAACCGCGCACGCGCGATCCCACCACTTTTTTTGATCAATCGCGATCACCCCCCACCAATTAAGGGCCAATAAAAGGAACCGAGTATTGCGAGATCGGCACAGTTCAACTGAGTTTTTCTGGAGAACAACACCTTCCTTGGATCATGGCAAATGCAGAATACTTCAAATTCACATCGCGATTACTATGGAAATCATATATTCATAAAATGGCCGGTGGTGCCAATGGCGAAGACGTTAAAAGATGGATTGAGCTGAGTGACACAGCGCTAGAAAGCGCAAGCGTCTTGGCACGTCTACGTTTGTCCGTATCTGACAAACAAAAACTTCAAGCAGCAACAGCATTGATAAAGGCGGTTTTGTGCTTTTTTCAACAATGTCAGGTGGTAGGCGCGGGACTTTTCATCGATGCTGCTACAGGTAGTTCATCTGTGAGTTGGTGTGATGTAGAGAGTGCGTTTGCAAACCGCGTAAAAACTGGTGTAATAACAAATCGCAAACATTTAGACTTGACAAAATTTTTAACAAATGCACGACATGCGTTGATTACACAAATTAAAAAGGCTCTCGAGCAACATCTCGCGTTAAAAGTGAATACAACTTTGACAGCTGAGTATGTGATAGCTAAACAAAGTGAAGTGAGTGAGGACATTAAACATTTTGATACCAAGGCTGCTGCTATCTACTCGACTACAAACTTGAACGAATGGTTTGTAACGAATGTTGCGCAACCTATCGACGCTCAGATGGAGGAATTTCAGGAGCAGCAGTCAGGTTGGTCCTTGCGTGCCATAATGAATTTAATCATCAATATCAATAAAAATAATCCCATGAGAGGAAGTTCATTTATCGATTTACCCAAGTACATTAAAAAGAAAAAAGCATGTATCAACGTGATTAACAAAGATGATCAATGTATTAAATGGGCCATCCTCGCAGCGTTACATCCTGTAGCGCAAAATTTCCGTAGAATTTCTTCTTACGAGAGATATAAAGATCAGTATAATTTCAAAGGGATAGAGGTTCCAGTCGATCCTAGACAAGTGGGAAAATTTGAGAGACAAAATGATGTATCCGTCAACGACTACTTTTTATAAAAGAAGTGTAATAGTTTTATCGTTTTACCACGACAATTGACTACCGAAAAGAAGAAAAAGCATGACAATCTCCTACTTGTAGAAAATGACTATGTTGACGAAATATGACGTAGAAATATGCTGACGAGGATGAAGAAGAAGAAGTACCTTTTAATAATTTTGACGTGCGAAAATGTCACTATGTATTGATCAAGAACTTGTCTCAACTAGTGGGAAAACAATTATCTGGACGCGGTCATAAAACGTATGTTTGCGATCGCTGCTTACATTATTTTCATACAAATGAAAATTTGACTACTCACTTAGTTGACTGTGAAGGAATAAATAAATGTAAAATGGTGCTTCCTACGAAAGAAAAAAGTACTTTGAAATTTAAGAATCATTCTCATCAAAATCGAATGCCGTTTGTGATATACGCGGACTTCGAATGCTTATGGAAACCAGTCGAAGATGAAAAGCGTGCATATCAATGTAACGAAGCGTTTAGCATCGGATACTACGTTATGTGCAGCTATGATAATACCCAGTCGGAGTACAAGGCTTATAGACGAGTGGCATTAAAAGACGAAGCTCCTGCCACATGGTTTGTAAGGAATCTCGATGCCATAGCTTTAAAATTGCAGGAGATTTATCAAAACTCGCGTCCAATGAGATCTCTAACATTTCAAGAAATTATTGACTTTGGTAGAGCGCTCATATGCCACATATGCCGAAAACCTTTCACTGAGGAGAGTAAAAAGATCAAGGATCATTGCCATTTCACAGGAGCGTAAGTACTAAAATTATATTCGCGTTTATCATATAAAATAAAAACTATTCTTTATTATTACAGATATCGAGGTCCCGCGCATAATTTGTGTAATATCAACTATCAGGATTCGAGAGCAGTGCCTGTGGTATTTCACAATCTAAGCGGTTATGATGCGCATCTCTTTATTAAACAGATCGTAACTTGTTTTTCTGGACGCATGTCTCTACTCCCGCAAACCAAGGAGAAATATATATCATGTACCAAATACGTTGAAGGAACTGATATAAATCTTCGGTTTATTGACTCATTCAAATTCATGGCCGCATCGTTGGATAAACTGTTATCTTATTTAGAGAAACTCGACATTGCACAGCGAGTATTTGAGCGAGATTATGTATAAATAAAATAAATATATATTTTTACAGATTGAAAACTGCAACTGATAACCGATATTGACATGCTCATGTATATAGAGCGCGGCATACTTGGAGGCATTAGCCAGTGTTGCAATCGCTACTCAAAAGCAAATAATCCATACATGTAAGAAGAGTATAACCATAACGAGGAAACTAAGTATTTAATGTATTACGATGTAAATAACTTAAACGGCTGGGCTATGACTCAGTTTTTACCCTACGGTGACTTCCAATGGGTTGAAATTACGCAGGATTGGACCTTTTTCAATGTTCCTGATGATGATTCTACTGGTTATATTCTAGAAGTAGATTTAGAATACCCCGACACGTTTCACGATGCACACAATGATTTGCCGTTTTGCACTGAGCACATGGCGCCACCAAAATCTAAACAAATAAAGCTGATGACAACTCTTCACGATAAAAAACATTACGTACTGCACTATCGAGCGCTCAAGCAGGCTCTGCAAAATGGATTAATATTTAAAAATATTCATAGAGCTCTAAAATTTAAGCAAAGTGCATGGTTAAAACCATACATCGACTTGAACAGTGAGAAAAGAAAACACACTAAAAACGAATTCGAGCAGATGTTGCTCAAGCTATTTAATAATGCGGTATATGGTAAAACAATGGAGAACGAGCGAAAAAAAGTCGATGTAAAGCTCGTGAATAAATGGACAGGACGCTATGGAGCAGAAGCACTTATCGCCAAACCAAATTTTCATAGTTGCGCAATTTTCGATGAAAATCTTGTGGCGATATAGTTGTTGCGATCAGAGATATATATCAAGAAGCCGATATATATTGGATTATCTGTTCTCGATATATTCAAGACCCTTGTCTACTGATTTCACTATGACTATATGCTGGATCGAATGGGAGATCAATGTAAACTACTTTATACTGACACAGATAGCTTGGCATACGAGGTCAAAAACATTGATATTTATAACTGGATGAAGCATGATATTCAAGAATTTGACACGTCCGATTACCGTGAAATTAACCCATACAACATACCACGAGCAAATAAAAAAATTGTAGATTTAATGAAAGATGAATGCAACGGAGAGCTTATGTTGGAGTTCGTAGGATTAAGGAGTAAGATGTACAGTATCCGAGTCAGAAACCAGAAGCCAATAAAAAAAGCGAGAAGGTGTGAAAAGATCAGTGGTTAAGGCGACTCTAACCTTTCAAGATTATATGAAGTATTTAAATGAAAACGCACTCTCACACGAGAACAGAGAAATATTAGATCTCGACATCATCGGCTATACACTGAAGTAGAAACAAAGGTCGCTCTCATTGCTCACGATGATAAACGATTTCTAGAGATCAACTCAAATGACACATTACCATAGGGTCATTCCAAAATAATGACAGAGGAAATGGTGATGATCATTGCTGGAGAGGGGGTTCAGTCACCGTATGAAGAACTCGGAGTGGGAGCTCATAAACTGCCAATTACTGCATCCTGCGCAGACACCGCCGCAGTCGAGCCGCCGTGCGAAGAGGATCTAGATAAACTCGCGTCGGAGGAACCAGCTCTCATTTGGTCTTCAGGAGTCTTAACAGCCGCTGCTACATCATCCTGCGCAGCCGCCGCAATCAAGCCGCCGGATTTAGGATTTGTGGTGGGACAAAACGAATATAAGCAGGCATACAAGAGAAGCATTATTCAGTCGACCGACGAAGTGTCAACCAAGAAGTCAAAAAATATCTGACATAATCTTACTCGACCAACAAGGTTTCCTAACAAGAAGAACATCGAATCATTATTATAGGTTAGTAATCTCATTTTGTTATCGTGTTCATTCATGTTCTGACTTGTATAAATTTCTATTTGTTAACGTGTTCATTCATGTTCTGACTTGTATAAATTTCTATTACAGATGGACATCTCAGCCCTTAACCAAATAGCTCGCGAAGGCTTCCTACCGATCAAAAAGATGTGTGATCTTGTGACCGGGAAAACCTACAGGGTCTCGAAGCTCAAAAAAGTTAATACAAGATTTGGCATGAAAATTGTTGCAGAACTGGACGATGAGTTTGATGTCTTCTGGCCGAAAAGAATATCGGATGCCTTAGACAAGAACGCGGACTTGCTTAACAACATGCAAAGTGCGGCGAATAAGTATGAACTTTTCATGAAGTTTAATGGTGGTTACAGTGTTGAATTTTTAAACTCATAAAGATTGTAAAAGAAAGAAAATAGACCATTTTTTTATTTTAAATACTTGTGTTTATTTATTTATCAGATACCATTTTATCATACATAATATAGACAAATTTTTTCTTATTTAACGAATACAATTTTTCTCTTATACAATTAAAAAAAAAATATCTGTTTTAAATATATCTGTTTAAGAAATAATTACAAATCAGTTTTATCAATCCAACTGTTATGAGATTTATCAAAACCTAGCCATTTTACAAATACTTGATTTCATCTTCTCTTAAGAACTTTTTCTACAAGATATACATCTAAATATTTAGCCTTCAATAGTTCCTGCTCATAGAAGCCACCGTAGGTGAGTTGGTTCATGTAATCTTCAAGATGATACGTGATTGTACTTGTAGGTGCTACTCGTGCGATCGTGAATATTTCAGTTGACCAGTTGGGTGTATATCCTTTTTCAAATATTTGTTTAGCGTTGCTCACACGTACTTTGTCGCCTACTTTGAACTGTGGTGTCTTTCCAGGTCTATGTTCTCCAATGAATTTTTGCAATACTTGGGCTTCGTTGACGGCCGACACATCTTTAGGTTTCATACCAATAGTACGATGTTTTCGATTATTATAAGCTGCTATCAATTCAGGTAATATGTCTAGCCACTTGAAATTACCTCGCAGACTAAACTTTTTCAACATTACATTTTTTAGCGTGCGATTGAAACGTTCACATATCGATGCTTGAGATTGCTGTAAGTTGAGTAGAGATTTATCTTGTACTTTCGCATAAGATTCTGAAAGTCGGTATTGTAAAATTCTTTGCCTCTGCCTGTATGCAGATTCTTTGGTACTCGATGTTTGATCAATATGGACTTCATAGCTGCTGCTACATCTTTGCCAGTCTTTCTCTTTACAGGAATAGCCCACACATACTTGGAAAAAACATCTATGATGGTAAGCATGTATCTGTGACCTTTGTTCTCTTGGGCATAAGGTTGCATTTCAACCAAATCAGCTTGCCCAGTCTCGTCCAAGCCACGTACGTCAAACTTGAGACGAAGATAATTGCGTCTGGCGGGTTTGTGCAGCTCTTCCACTAGCACTGCTCTTTGATCATTCATTCTTTGCTTGTTTATTTCGAACGCTTATCGAACTGCATTCATACCCTTATTATACCTGGTGCTATCTCTATCTGTAGACTATCGATTTTCAAATCTATTTCATTTCTATATCCTTCTACTATTCTGTCTAAATTATCAAGTCTGCTGCTCAATCGAGAGATGAGCTCTGTCAAATTATTTACTTCTATCTGAACTATTCGTTGTAGGCTTTCTAGATTAACAGCATTCTCGGGTTGTTGAGGGGCTGCAACATTGCATAATCGCTTATTTTGCACATCATAATGACCATCGTTGGTGAGCTTATAGCCGATACCGGGAGGACCGCGAGTACCTTCGCTCTGACCAAGATTACGTCCGAATACGTCAACGCTTATTTTTCAAATGAAAACATTACTCGTAAATCTTTAATATATACAGCCTGCTTCTCGATGCTCTTGCATTATCGAATGGATTTCATTCGTATGACTATGATTTCCTGCCGATCTCTCAGCTATGAGCAATTGTAGTTGGTCTACAAGTTCGTTTGGATCATCCCAGTACACGTAATCCATGGCACTAACAGTTCGTTTAGTTATCTTATTTCGAGGTAGAGATCCACCTTGTTTCAAAAATTCTCCTGTAGTTGGCTTCCGGGTAATATTAAACATTGGACCAATAAACTTATTGAATTTATTGCTATTGTGAGCTCGAACAGTTTCATCCTTGTTGAATCTTTTCTTGTGAGCACTCGATACTTCTAGAATTTTACGATGGTTTTCGAGATCGATTGAAATCACTTCTCTTTGATTTGGGTGTTTTGTAATGAGTAGCTCAATCAATCCAGTGGTTTTGGGGTATTTTACATTGATCACCACAACTCTGTCACCTTCAAAATAGATATGTGTATTGTCAATCAAAAATATATCGTTTTCTTTACGTACTCCATAAACTCTATCTAAAAACCGTATCTGATTCAGATTTACCAATTTAATATATTTATCTAGCGACGCATCATCCTCATCATCATCCGCACTACCAGCTGCTTCAAACGAAGTTTCTCGAGTCCGTTTAGTATCATTCTGTAGAGTATTATTGAATTCATTGTCATCGCTATCAGTAAAATCCTCAGCAACAGAACTCTCATATAGCTTTTTATTGGGATTAGGAGGAATAATGGGACGATTTTTCTTCATCTCGGTAACGATATCCTGGAGAGGATCGATTATCGGCTTAAAAGTATCGCATAAAATCTTGTCGGTAGTATCTCTTCCAAACTTTATTAATCTATACTTGTGTTTAATCGAATCGCGAGCTTTCACGAGTTGACGAAGCACATTTTTTTCTCGTTGTAATGCATCCATGTTAGCGCTCCGACGTTTAATGCCAGACTGTCCTTGACCTTACATAGACGTTATATTTATAGCGAAACAGTCAAAACCCTTTCGATGTCTACCATCGTTGACTGCTCTATCTGTGTCGATGACTATAAACCCATGATTGTCATCTTTCCAACATTTTGAACGTAAATCTTTGAACTGCGTAAAAGTCATATCACAGTTGACATGATTGTTGTACAAGTGTTTCAAATTAACATCATCTTGTCTGAATATTGCCAACAGATTGACATTATCTCTGACTAGATGCTTGGGTATGTGTGCATACATCTGACAAAGATAGAAACAATCTACACTCTTGTGTCTGCCCATGCAGAAGAAAGCTCTAACGTTATTTTGCTTTTCACAAGCGATATCGTCAAATATCATGATAGAATTAGGAAGCGCATGTTCCGGATCCATCACTTCATCGTGCTCTTTAAATGGAAAGTACTGCACGCCATCTACAGATTCCAACAGCTGCTGTAGCATTTTATACTTTCGCTGATTCAGAGATTTCGAATAAACATACACGTTCTCGAATCTGACGCCATTGGGACGTGTGATGAGAGCGAGTAAGCTATTGGTCTTTCCGCAATTCGACGGACCGCCGAAGACAGCTCGTATGCTATTCGGCAGAAAATCTCAGTGTCGTTTGGCTTTTCGATCTGGCTCCACAATAGCATCGAAATTAGCTACTGAAAGCTTGACTGATTCCTCTTTAAAATGCATGCTCGCGGCACGATATCTCGAATACGACTGACGATTTAGCTATAAATAGGGCTCTAATATAGCTGCGAGCATCAGTCGTTCGCTGAACTTCGAATAGTGATGATCGTATACAAATAGCGAAGAGGACGTGGTTTGATCAACAAAATCATCAATAAGCTTCAGATCGAACTTCATATACCTGGATATCAGCACTGCGGACCGGGGACCAAATTAGCCAAACCCTTAGCTCAAGGAGACCCTGGAATCAATCCTCTTGGCGTAGCCTGCAAAGATCACGACATAGCTTATTCAAAAAAATCGTGAAAACGTCAAGGTGTGGAACGCCACTGACAGATATCTTGCCGATAAAGCTTGGAAACGTGTTTCAGCCACGGACGCCAGTATCGGGGAGAAAGCAGCTGCTTTTGCTATCACTAATGCTATGAATCTTAAATCGAGATTCGGAATGGGTATGAGAAAGAAGAAAATATGTATTTGAAAGAAGAAGAACAAAAAGGGTATGAGAAAGAAAATGACTTCATTGAACAAAGCGATTAAGGCTCCTTCTTTCAAATCAGCGCCGAGTAAATGCGCTCAAACACTTATTCGCTCGGCGTTGAAGAAAGCTCGCAGTGCAGTCAAACAGACTGGTGGTAAAGAGAACATTAGCATCCCACGCATTTTCCCAGTTGCATCATAAGTTGGTGGAGCTTTGCCTTTTCTCATACCCCTTTTTACAGCTTTTAGTGCACTGGTATCGCAAAAACTGTCAACGATGCTAAAGCAGCCAAACAGCGCTTGGAAGAGAGTGAAAGGCATAATAAAACTATGGAAGCGATTGCCTTTGGTAAAGGTCTATATCTCAAACCACATAAGAAGGGATTTGGCCT
>UELV01098284.1:9833-22820 GCA_900490015.1 Megastigmus stigmatizans | reverse complement strand
TGGGCCTATGTGTGCTGTCTCATTCACAAGCATACTAAGAGGTCGTTTTTTTCCAATCGGAACCGACGGTATCGTGTAGATCACATTAGATGTAAATTAAAAAACAATATTCCCCATGAATATATACAAATTTACTATTACAGTTAATTACAAATTTCGTACTACTAGGTTAATTTATTATCTAAAAAATTAACAAGCTAAGAATTGTCTAAAAGCATTTTATAATGTTACATACGAACCCAGCTGTCCTATAATTTTATTCATTGGCACGCAAATATTATTTCACAATAAAATGCGGCGTACATCACCGCATTCCAAAGAAGCGCAACTCGTAGCTGACCACGCTTCAAAATGCAAGCATCAGCAAACGCTGCACTTTTCTACCCGGCAACAGTCAAATTGGCGACTCCATAAAAATCGCACGAGGCGATTTTTACCATTTCCACCACCTCTAACGAATCATAATAAAAGCAGCCCCGTCGGGCCGCATCGATGAGAACGACCCAACATCTGAACGAGGAACAACTGACCGATCGCCGCGCAACGTAGCTAGAACCACTCGACGTATCGTGAATAAACTTAGTGCAAAGTTCTTCAGTCTTCGCGTCACTTTATTTACCCGACCTCACAAATTCCTTTCCAGATTAAGTTACCGGAAAGTCGGACAAAACAGAATCCACATAGAGAGAAAGACTCTCTCGTCACAGTTATCATACGTGACATTTTTGGTGCTAAGTGTGGGGTTTCGTCAATTAGGGACGTGGGTAGAAAAATCGGAATTTTTTTTTAAACAAAAAGCGAGGGGAAGGAAGGATGACACAACTCTGCAAGAGCATCATCATCTTCGTAACCCTGTGCATGTAAGTACATTTTTATATTTTTTCGGGAATCTATATTATCCTCCCTCGTTTATTTAAAACATATTTTAGAATTATTTCAATTACACAATTCACGCGGAATTGTCGAAGTTTCAGTTGAGTTCGTTACGTTCTCCACTCCATCTTGTCGCGGTAAAATCAATGCAAGAAAATAATATTATATATACACATATGCAATAAACAAACAAATATTCCTTTCCTTTACTACAGAAGCTTTGAAAAGTCTGAAAGTTTTGAAGCGCTAATGAGCGGATTCGAGACTGATCTTCAAGCAATTGATTCCACACCGTGCTAAGGTCTACGGTCAATAACCGCTAGCTCCCTTTTTGCATTGGACAGTGAGAAGAAATTGCCAGATCTAGCCAATTTATCAGGCCTGGCTGTTTGAAAATTTTGGACAAAAGACCATACGAGCGGATTCGAGGCTGATCTTTGGATCTAGTCAGTCTGCCAGATTGGGTCAATTCAAAGCTACGAACTAACACTAAAAATCCATACAATAAACATACAAACATTCCTCTCCTTTACTATTGAAGCTTTGAAAAGTCTGAAAGTTTTGAAGCGCTAATGAGCGGATTCGAGGCTGATCTTTAGATCTAGATAATTTACCAGGCCTGGCTGTTTCAAAATTTCGGATAAAAAACCATGCGAGTGGATTCGAGGCTGATCTTCGGATCTAGCCAGTCTGCCAGCTTGGGTCATTTCAAAGCTCCAAACTAACACTAAAAATACATACAATAAACATACAAACATTCCTCTCCTTTACTATAGAAGCTTTGAAAGTCTGAAAGTTTTGAAGCGCTAATGAGCGGATTCGAGGCTGATCTTTAGATCTAGCCAGTCTACCAGCCCTGGCTGTTTCAAAATTTTGGACAAAAGACCATACGAGCGGATTCGAGGCTGATCCTTGGATTTGGCCAGTCTGCCAGCTTAGGTCATATCCAAACTTCGAACACACACAAAAGAAACATTTACACAATAAACAGACAATCCTCAAATCGATAATGAATTCCAGACTTTTTCCGTGGTCAAAAGACTGAGTGATAGTAGATCCACCGGGGATCAGAGTAAAATCGATTCAGAAATGGAAAAGTTCGGAAATTTCGCAACTATCGCAGAATCGACCAAGGGAAGTAGGTATCTCCCTAATACAGTATCGGCACACAACGATGAAACAGAAAAGTCGTCAGCCCTAATAGCTGCGGAAATGACCCTCAGAGGGGAAAGTCAGTATGAAAAAATCTTATCCATTGCTGCCAGAAAGATCAACGAAGCGTTAGAGAAAGTTAGGTCCCCAAATGCGCAATATATATCACAAACGCCAATGGAGGCTAGACAAGAAACATTTAAATATACGACACCAGAATCGCGCAATAACTCGTCGGATGCTCAACGCTATGCCCAAGCTGCAACACTGAATTTTAACCTCACGCCATGCGATGCTATAAATCAAACGCGAGCATATTCCGATTATCCGACTAAGTTCCATAATACGTACGGAACACCCGGAATCCCTCCATGGCCATTACCTGGTTCGATCATTCAGGACCAAGTTACTCCAAGCACAGGACATGTGAAATATCTGCAGTCGACTCTATACAAAACCAGTACGTCCGACCGGAGCAAAGAGGTTGCTCTTAACATTGTAGACCGAGTAACTGCACGACTAGTCGCCCAACAAGATTACGAGAACGTCGGGGTCCGAGTCACAAAGACAATAATAGTCTGCGAATATTGCCATGAATCAGGTCATATTGAGGCAAATTATAAAAAAAATCCTATGACACGTTAATCTGCGAATTTTGCTATTCACGAGGACATATTTTTGAAAAATGCTATGTTTTAAAAATTCGGATAAAAAATGGCGAAATCTCTATTGAGCCAAAAAAAACGGAGGAAGTTTGAAAATTCGAGATACAATGAACATTTAAACGCTCATCCATAACAAGATATGTCGAAAAAAAAAAATAATTATGTGCCATGTTGGGCTCAGATTTTTTGCTTTTTATCTATTGCTATCTTTGTCTATTTCTATCGCAATCTATATCATCAAATCTGTCCTTATATTTTCTTCGAGCGATTTTAAGCTCTTTCGATAAATCGACCAATGTTATTTAAGAAGTACTTGAGATTACTTCCATTTCTGCTATCATGTGCGCAAGTTTCTAAGTCATCAGGCAAGTATAAATATTCATGAACTAAAGTTTAATTATTGCAATTACATTGGCATAAAGTGCCCAAATGTTCGAAAAATATTTGATTTATTTAACAGTAAGTACTAAAGCCTCTGAATCACTCTGTTTATCATGTGAAACTACTTCTGAGCTCTACTCTAATACAACAAGTACCAAAGCCTCTGAATCTCCCTGTTGATCACGCGAAACTACCTCTCAGTTATACTCAAGCAGCAAGTACCAAAGCCTCTGAATCTCTCCGCTTGATCATGCGAATCTACTTCTCAGCTGCACTGCAATACAGCAGATAGCCAAGCCTCCAAACCTCCCTGTTGGTCATGCGAAACTACCTTTGCGCTGTATTATATAATTTTATTGTTTCAAAGATGATTTTTCTATTTAAAAGTACAAGTACCAAAGCCTCTGAATCTCCCTGTTGATCACGCAAAATTACTTCTCAATTGTACTACATGAATTCAATATTTCAAAGATGATTCTACAAAAAAGTATATTCATGTGCTAAAGCTTCTGAATAATTAAAATGATTAAGCAAAACTGCCACTAAATTTCTATGACTTAAATAATTATTTATATATGATCTAAAATACATCTATATATACATCTAAAATGTATCTCAAGTACTCCTAAAAATATTAAGAAAGGAAAGGAAACTGTGGCTTTAACAATAATGATAAAAAAAGAAGAAAATTCTGAATTAATGAATTTGAAAAAAAAACCAGACAGTCATACAAAAACAAAATAAAATGCAAATATCACACAAAAAGCCAAAAAGAACGCAAATATATAAAAAAGTAAATAACAAAAAATGAAAATAGTAACATTTATATCACTATATATACTAGTATAACAAAACGTATTTAACAAAAACTAAAGGAACCTTTTTTTGAATTAGTTTAAACCTTCACCTTGTGAGGCCCCCGATCGTCAGACGCTTCACAAGGATATTACTATCAAATAGGACATTTTGTCCTAAGGCCCCCGATCGTTGGGTGCCTCAGAAAATTATTTATCCAATTTTCATGACATTGTCAGTACTAATTTTTATTTTAGAAAAAGGGAAGAAAAGAAAGATCTTTTCATGACCCTTTAGTTATTTATCGTATGCTAATATTTTATTATCTTCTCCCTCGCTCTCATAGCGAGCATAGCAGCGCGGATACCCCGATCGACTACTCTACCATCCCATCGACTACTAAGACCGTGGCATAGTTGCGCGCGTTCTCTCGCTCTCGCAGCGGCAAGTATAGCAGCACGAACACCACGATCGACTACTATACCATCCGATCGACTACTAGGGCCAAAGCCAATACGCGCTGCACCAAACTGCACCACAACTTAATAAATATTAGAAATGGCATATTATATATAGTTTACTTACGATAGAATACCTTTTATACAAATTATCTTATTCTATGCTATATACATATTATTATCATTATTTTTTTTAAGGGAAAAATAGCAAGACTAAAATTAAATGGATTTTTATAGAAATTAATAAAGAATTAGAATCAAATTTTAAATAAACCATACCTTTCAAAATAAAAAATCTAGAAATAAACAATTAATAAATAATTAGAAACTACATTCAAAATAACAGGACGATAAAGCGAAATATATCAAATTATAGGCGCTAACAAAATCGTGAAAATTATTAGCTTACCCCCAAAAGAAAAAATTTTTTTTTGGATTAAATTTCGATAATTATTTACGGTTGCAAAGTTAAAGTAATCAAATATAACAACATATACGAGAAAAATAGAAAACATAAAGTTTTTTTTAATGATATTTTACTTGAGACATATATATTTAATACATTTATGCTCATGATTACAAAATATTTTTTCTCATAAACAGCATAAGCAGCATATGCATATACATAACTAGATATAAAAACTGTTCATATAAGATACGCAAAGCAAAATATTCTCTTGACGAATAGAAAGTTATAATCAACAGAAAAAAAAGAAAGTAAATAAATTATTATTTAAATTAGAGGCCATCTAAACAAGAAATAAATTATTATTTAAACTAGAGGCCATGCAAAGGATAATTAATATACTGAAGTACAATATTAAACATTCAATTCAAGCATAAAGCTAACATTTTACCAAAAAAATAAATTTTATTGTGTGCAAACATTCTTACAACACACAGACGTTTAACTAGAAAAATCATTTTAAATTATATAATCATGCTACCATGAGCGCACATATTGTACGGAATGTATCCCGAAACATTATGCAGCTCCCCAAGGAATATTCAAAAAAATGAAAGAAAAAATACAATTATACAAGAGAAACGGGTGACTTTTTAACAGTGAAAAATAATATTATTAAATTCAAAAAATTACACTATAATAAATAAATTTTTCCTCATTCCGTCTTTGAAAAAAATAAATGTGTAAAAAGGTAGGAAGGTATAATAATACAATCCAACAAAAATATTTCTTTCGACAGTGAAAGATGAATAATAAAAACATTCATGAAATTAAATATGACTAAAGAAAAGGGTAAGGCAAAGAAAAAACGTATAAACGTTTCCTTAAGGTGCCGACGTGAGTACAATACTCCAAGCCCCGCATAGACAGGATCATTACGACCTTCATGTGCCTTAGTTGCGGCATTTGTGTTTCACAAATTGCATATGCTCTCAAAAAGAGGAGCCAATACATTTGGCAACGCTATTTTAGCATAAATATTAACTATACACATGATATTAAAGACCAGATAAAGACCATAACTAATCAACAAAAGTAGCATGAGCAATTTCACGAAGTAAATCCCCTTTCCTTTTATAAATAAATACAATAAATCAAAAGATCAAATGGACAATATGAGGAGCTTGCATACAACAGGGGTACACTCGAATGACATTTTTGTGCACTAACATAATACACGTCACTAGCACATAATAAAATTGACCTATAAAAACAAAAAAATAAAAACAGACAAAAAGAAAACAAAAGAGTAACAAATAAATCTCATAACACTTCACTATATTTTTTCTCTTTCTCTCCAGCATCAACGCATTTAAGATCAATAATATTTTTATATTTACCATATAAGGTGAATCAAAACACAATAGATAATTTTACAATTTAATCTTGGACTAATGATATGCAGTTATTAATTCTCAATTGTGTATATTAACAGTAATTCTTTAAAGTAAACCGGTATAAAAAAATAACTATATTTGATGGATCCTTCATAATGATAGCACTTATTTGCGCTATTCTGTGAAAAATATTATTAGTGAAGGTCCCCTTATACTAATCAAGAAAAGATTGTTTTCAGAAAAAAAAGCAACATCGACCTGTACCGAGTGAAATAAAAACTATCGAAAAATATAAAAACACAATCAGTACAACAGAGGGGAATGCTCATCCAAAATCATCCGAGAGTCCAAAATAAAACCAATCGACCACCTAGCCAGCTAGAAGACAATAAAATCCCAGGACTCCCAGTGCTCTATACACCACGTCAAGAAAATGATTACATACACATGAAAAGGATGCAAACATACCCTCTAGAACATTTATGATCATGGCATCAACCTTAGTCATCGGAAACCACTCCACAATACTATCATTTACTACCTTGCAAAAATGAAAATTTTTTAATTTTAACACATCTGTAAATTTCCTTTTGAGTTCTTATATAGTGTTTCGGTGTTTATTTAATCAACTGCATTTAATTTTCAGACGCACGTAACGTAATTTCTATAAAAATTCACATTTTTGCAATCTCCGTAATCTTATATTTTTACTTCTGCAATCTTATATTATTTGATACAAATTTTTGTCTTAATCAAATTTTAAAATCTTATATTTTTTTTTGCCAACCAATTTTATGCGAAATTGTTAGCTAAATAAGATTTTGTAATCTCATATTTTTATGCAAATTCTTGTCTAAATCAATTTTATGCGAATGTTCGTCTTAATTAATTTTTGTAATCTTGTACTTCTATTTTTATGCGAATTTTTGTCTCATTTTTATACTTTTATTGTTGCAAATTTGTTATCAAATTTTGAAATCTTATATTTTTATGCGAATTCATATTTAATTCATTTTTGCAATTTCATACGTTTCTTACACAAATTGTTAATTTAGCGATCTTTCCTCTTCCAATGTATCAATTCTTATAATATTATAAACAACGAAAGTCATACGCTTTTTAGCATATTAATTTTTGTATACTACAGCGTGCGTCCTTTTTGTATATTTTGCTTCTTGTAGGCTTCTGTGCCACCTCGTTATGTTGCATGGAAAATATCAATCAACATATTATTACATAAAAATAGTAAACATAATTTTTAGATTACATGATATCAATGCAACACTATAAGTGTCGTACCTAAGCCAAAACATTTTTTTGTATGAACATCTTTCCTTGACTTGTTTTCACTGCGACGTCGTCGATCTCTTATTTGCGCACGTCCTTACGGCACCTGCGGGAGCGCAGGTAATGAGGCCCCGGTGTTGTTACATAGGACACCTAGCTGTCCTATGATTTTATTCATTGGCGCGCAAATATTATTTCACATTAAAATGCGGCGTACATCGCCGTATTCCAAAGAAGCGCAAATCGTAGATGACCACGCTTCAAAATGCAAGCATCAGCAAACGCTGCACTTTTCTACCCGGCAACAGTCAAATTGGCGACTCCTTAAAAATCGCACGAGGCGATTTTTACTATTTCCACCACCTCTAACGAATCATAATAAAAGCAGCCCCGTCGGGCCGTATCGAGGAAAACGACCCAACCTCTGAACGAGGAACGTCTAACTAATTTCCACACCTAGGCTCGAAAAGCTACGGAGCGCACTACTTAAACTCCATCATCGGTAATCCTATGCACCTAGACATCGAGTACATCCGATTTCCCCACCTTGATACGAAAAACTAATGATCGCCATTCTTAGACTCCTTCATCGGTGATCTTCCACACCTATACATCGAGTGCGTCCGATTTGTACACCTTGACACAAACAGCTACGGGGCGCACTACTTAGACTCTATCATCGGCGACCTTACACACATAGACATCGAGCACGTCCGATTTCCATAGCTACACACGAAATGCTACGGAGTACACAACTTAGACTGCATCATTGGCGACCTTATACACGTAGACATCGAGATCGTCCGATTTCCACACCTAGACACGAAATGCTACGGAGCGCACTACTTAGACTCCATCATCGGCGACCTTATATACATAGAGATCGAATACAGTCAAAATCTATACCTGGACACGAAAAGCCACGGAGGGCAAGTCTTAGACTCCATCATCGGTTACCTTACACACCTAGACATAAAGTAAGTCCGATTTCTATACCTAGACACGATCAGCTACAGAGCACACTACTTAGACAACATCATCGGCAACCTTACACACCTAGACGTCGAGTAAGTCCGATTTTCCCACCTTGATACGAAAAGCTAATGATCGCCATTCTTAGACTCCATCATCGGTGACATTACACACCTAGACATCGAGTTCGTTCGATTTCCGCATCTACACACGAAAAGCTACGGAGCGCAATTCTTAGACTCCATTATCGGTGAACTTCCACATCTAGACATCGAGTACGTCCGATTTTCACACCTAGACACAAAATTCAACGGAGCGCAATACATAGATTCCTTCATCGGCGACCTTATAATCCTAGAGATCGAATACGGTTAAAATCTAGACCTAGGCAAGAAAAGCC
This sequence comes from Megastigmus stigmatizans, assembly GCA_900490015.1. Lineage (NCBI taxonomy): Eukaryota > Metazoa > Arthropoda > Insecta > Hymenoptera > Megastigmidae > Megastigmus > Megastigmus stigmatizans. The sequence goes on along the minus strand of UELV01098284.1, from coordinate 14,034 downwards.
ATGGTGCACACTATATAGACTGCATCAACGGTGACCTTACAAACCTAGACATCGAGTTCATCCAATTTCCACACCTAGGCTCGAAAAGCTACGGAGCGCACTACTTAGACTCCGGCATCGGCGACCTTATACACCTAGACATCGAACACGGTCAAAATCTACACCTAAACACAAAAAGCTACAGAGTACACAACTTAGACTGCATCATCGGCGACCTTATACCCCAAGACGTCGAGTACGTCCGATTTCCGCACCTTGATACGAAAAGGTAATGATCGCCATTCTTAGACTCCACAATCGGTGACCTTACACACCTAGACATGAAGTACGACCAATATTCACACCTAGACACAAAACGCTACGGATCGCACAACTTAGACTCCATCATCGGTGACCCTATACATCTAGACATCGAGTACGTCCGACTTCCGCACCTAGCTACGAAAAGCTAAGGAGCAATCTACTTGGACTGCATCATCGGTGACCTTACACACCTAGACATCAAGCACGTACGATTTCCACACCTAGACACGAAAAGCTACAAAGCGCACTACATAGCCTCCATCATCGGCGACCCTATACAAGTTGACATCGAGTACGTCCGATTTCCACACCTAGACACGAAATTCAACGGAGCGCACTACATAGATTCCTTCATCGGCGACCTTATGCTCCTAGAGATCGAATACGGTCAAAATCTACACCTAGGCAAGAAAAGCTATGGTGTACACTACATAGACTGCATCAACGGTGACCTTACAAATCTAGACATCGAGTTCGTCTAATTTCCACACCTAGACACAAAACGCTACGGATCGCACTTCTTACACTCCGTCATCGCTGACCCTATACGTCTAGACATCGAATACGTCCGATTTCCGCACCTAGATACGAAAAGCTAAGGAGCAAACTACTTAGACTGCATCATCGGTGACCTTACACACCTAGACATCGAGTTCGTTCGATTTCCACACCTAGACTGGAAAAGCTACGGAGCGCACTACTTAGACTCCATCATCGGTGACCCTATACACCTAGTCATCAAGTACGTCCGATTTGCACACCTTGACACGAAAAGCTACGGAGCGCACAAGTTAGAATCCATCATCGGCGACCTTATACGGCAAGACATGGAGTACGACCGATTTCCACACCTTGGCACAAAAGCCTACGGTTCGCACTACTTAGACTCCATCATTGGCGGCCTTATACACCTAGACATCGAATATGGTCAAATTCTTCACGTAGGCACGAAAAGCTTCGCTCGACTCCACCATCGGCGACCCTGTACACCTAGACATCGAATACGACCGAATTCCTCACCTAAACATAATTATCGATACACACACCTAGACAGAGTATAATATGATTATATTTTATTAATATACAATTTTTTTCGGCATCTTCCGATATTTCGTTTATATATCTATATATATTATTCTCTACATGTTACCTGTATTTTGTATTATTAGTTTCTGCTTGTAATATCTTGATGATGACATACATGGAATAGACTTGTATCGGGAAGATACTTGTATGTATTTGTATATCTATATATTGCGTCTGAACCACTCAATAAATTGTCGTTAAACTATTAATTTAAAAAAGTAAACTAAGGCATCGCGAAACGAAAACAGAGTACAAATCATTCTCTGAGTTACTAGCGTACCATGCGATGTGAAGAGGTAGCAGCGCAACACAGCAGGAGCTGCTATACGAGAGTTGTCTCTCACGAGCTCCACCGCTGCGCGTGTTACTTTCTCAGCGCGCATAGTCGCCTGGTAGGCGGTCCGAAGAGGGTCGGCATTGGACCTTTCACGGGCCGTCAACTACCATCAATATAGTGTAACCAACATAATCCTCATGTTTCGTGGGTATTTCTCCTTTCGCGACGTTGAGAATATTTATCGAAATTTTGACGAGTTTGTATATCTATATATTGTGGCTGAATTCTGACCCTCGTTTTTCTACGCATTATATATCTATGTATAGCGTCGGATCCCTATTTTTGTAGGTATTTGTATATCTATATATAGCGTCAACTTAAAATTTAGCGAAAGGAAATAGTCGCCCGAAAATTAGCATTGGCGACAACTTTAGAACAGAATAATCTTTGGAAATGAAGCTTTTTCAATTAAACATTAAGAAATATTACTTATGTCGACTGTAATCTACTATAAACTGCCAAAGATTTTTCTATCGGTCTTACAGTCTAAGCAATATTAATGGGCAATCAGATTGTCCTTATTTATAATCACCCTGTTTATAATGGTAAATTAAGGAAAAGGGTAGATAAACAAACAATGAATGGGAATGGAAAGAATGTATATTTCAGTTTACCTTATGTTAGAGGCTTGTCAGAAAGGATTAGAACGGTGTTTAGAAAACGTAATATTCAGGTTTTCTTTAGAAATGATAATAATTTGGGTAGGCTATTTAGTAATTGTAAAGACAAGGATGATATATGTTTAAAATCAGGAGTAGTTTATAAAATTAATTGTAGGGATTGTAATGGACGTTACATTGGTCAAACGGGTAGATATTTGGAAAAAAGAATGTATGAACATCAATATAGTTTACGGACCACAAATTTTACTTCCGGGTTAAAAGAACATTGTTTGAATTGTTTGCATTCTTTCGATTTCGAGAGTATGGAGGTTTTAGAACAGGGAATTAGTAATAAATATAAGAGTGAGTGTTTTGAGAGTATCCACATTCTAAGGAATCGAAATAATGTAAATTTAATGATAGAGTCAAGTAAATTAGATAACATTTATCATTCTTTATTAATTTAAGTTGTAATGGAAGTTGTTAAAGGGGTGAGGGGCGTAGGTGGTGGGGAGAGTGAGGATGGGTAGTGAGTATATAAGGAGGCTAAATACGAGGAGAAGCCGGAGCGGACTCGAAACGTAGGGCGTTTGGGTGATGGGGGCGATCTGATTGTCCTTTACTAATGTATGTTTTTCCAGGGTTAAATATAAGTTTATTTCAGATTCTGCGGGGGTGATTATAACAAGGGCAATCTGATTGCCCATTAATATTGATTGGACTGTAAGACCAATAGAAAAATCTTTGTCAGTTTATAGTAGAGTACAGTCGACATAAGTGATATTTCTTAATGTTTATAATCACCCTCGCAGAATCTGAAATAAAATTATATTTAACCTAAAAAAACATTTATTAGTAAGGGGCAATCTGAATGGGTAAAAATGGTTTTAAGGATCATAATTAATCATAATTAAAAAGAAAATTTGAATATTTAAAGCATAGAAAGCATTCTCAAGTCAATCAAACGAACAATGCCTATAAGAATTGGTTTAGAAATTTAACGGACAAAGTAATACCAGAAGTAGTGGTAAACATTATGTCAAAGGGTTCAAAGTTTAGGATATCATATTCAAGTAAAACTCTTCCGATCAAGAATATCATCGCTGAGGTAGAAAGTGGTATGAGTAGTTTTAGCGTGGAGTTTAAAAAAAAATGTAGCAGTTCTTTAGTTAAAGTTATAAATGATTTTAAGAGAGGCAATAGATTTGATAATTTTTTGAATAGTAATTTGTTGCATGAATTAAGAATAGCGAAGAAATTCTTGAGAGAGAATCCGAATATGAACCTTCCATAAATAAGTGATGGCCTGGTAAGTGAAGTCAGTTTATTCGTGATCTGATTGGCCGGAGGATAATCACGTGATATATGTGGTAGCACCTTGCTCCCTGTCTTAATCTCGTGAGTGACACATATAAAAGTCATTTTAGCCGTTTGTGAATTTGTCGGTACGTTAATTGTGTAACGTTTATACCCTTCCCCCGGATGCTTTTGAGTTTCCCAGGATTCTTGGGAAGGGTGTATTTAAATAAACAAATAAATAATAGATAAAGAAAAGAGTTGGTTTTATTCGGTCCTCAATTGACATAAGGCGATATCTGAAAAGATAAAGTTAAATTGCAACAGTTAATGTTAGCTCGATAACGCTACGGAAGAAAAACGTTGCTTCCCATTGAATTTATGTAAAGGTCGATTTTACACTCGTTAATACATGATTCTAAACGCTTTACAAAGTGTCGGTTTCTTATTTGGTAACTCGTGATTTTTCATTGAGCTAGCGTGCGTCTATCGTTTATGTTTTTAGGCGTTTAGAAACGTCGGAGGAGCGCCTCTCGACTCATTGGGTTTCACCCTGGAGCGCCAGTGGTGAATGGGG
>UELV01098269.1:0-21030 GCA_900490015.1 Megastigmus stigmatizans | reverse complement strand
TGTAGTGTTGCTTGATGCGTCCGGCGAGCAGAGAATACGGCTACAGAGACTGAGTAATACATGTGTGAGATACATCTACGGTGTTAGGAGGGACGAGCACATCACCCCATATAGAAAGCAACTGGGCTGGGTGCGTGCTGATTCTCGAAGGAATTATTTTGCTGCAATTGTTATGTATAAAATCCTTCGATTACATGAACCTCAATATTTGGCAGCTTTTTTCAGCAGGCATCAGCCTAGGAGCACTAGCAGGGGTGTTGCACAGGAACTTTCAATACCAGGGGTGCGCACGGAGGCAGGAATGAGATCTTTCCAAGTTCAATGTGCGCGCTTTTAGAACTCTCTCCCGGACTCTCTGCGCAACTTACCATCTTTGCGCAGATTTAAGACGGCGATCTATCAACACCTGCTTGATCTTGATTCTTAACCCAGCCGCGGGCTGCACCTGTGATTCATTATGCGTTTGATTCTGGTGACTTTCACTACACACTTGGGTCAGAACTGAAAATTTTCTGTGTGTTAATTTATTACGTTCTGTCCCATATACTTATTTTTTAGAAAGTGTGAGTGTATTTATTGGCGTGAGTGAGTGTGTGGCGGGTTGAGTGCATGTGTGTTGTAAAGTTTCTATTATTTTTTTTTACACAATAAGACTGATAGATATCGATCGCTCTTTTATATTAAATTTGTTTACTTGTATTTTAATTAAGACGCTCTGTGATATTACTTTCAAGTTCTAATTTTTCGATGATTGAAACAATGTAAGACTGAATAAGCTGTGATATCATAGAAAGACTGAAAATGGGCGATTGCGAAAACCAAAAAAAAAAATGTATACTTCAAACAAATATCTATATTGTATAAGCACGTAAATTTTGTAAATTATTACAAATAAACTTATATCTATCTATCTCTCTCTCTGGATCCACTGCCGGATGTCCCTGGTGTGTGCTCCTGTTTTAAATCGTACTGCCGTGAGTTGCACTTCACCGGAATCTCAGAAACTGCTCAAACTACAACATAAACTGGCTCCCCATCGGTGCTGCAGCGGACAGAGTGGATTTCAAAGCGCAAGAGTGATTTTTTAAACGAAATAGTGCCTGACTATTCTTGGAGGTTAGGGTTTCGGCAGGGTGATTCTGCAGATTTTTCGCGAGTTTATGGTGTGGCAGCGCTTATTTCTCAGCTTTTCTGCAGAGGTGAAACACACCTTCTCTCCTAGCATACCGATATTGGCTGCCCTGCACTCTCCCTCTGCAGCCCACTTCAACGTACTGCCAAAATTTCTGAAAACTGCAAATACCTTCTTTGCCGGCCCACACAAGCCCGAGTAGTGCTTTCCAGGAATGTCAGAGGTCACCACCCACACCAGTTTGGAGAACTTCTGCTCACATATCACCAAACTGATATGAGCACGCATCAAAACGTCTGCCAGGTATGTAACAAAGTCATCACTAGACACTTAGACCCCTCAGTGCAGTGTGTAAAGTGCAGAGGGTTATTGCACGTGGATTGCTGTGCACCGGAATTGTTTGTCACGTCGCGCATCGTGCACTGTTGTAAATCGCCACTGCCTCGGCCAGTGCCCCACGGCCAATCCGCACCAACTTCTGGTTCGAGCGCTGCCCGCGACCACGCCCCTCTCTCACCTGTTGCGCTGACCCAGACCGCGCCCGAGGCCACGCCTCTCCCCGATACTGGCTCGGCGAAGATGCAAGGTTCGCCCATCTCTCCGTCCGACATCTAAACCACTAAACATCCGCGCGCGCTTAAATCATCAAATAGGCAAAGTGAAATCGCGATAAATTCTTGGACCGACATGGGTGAACCGCCACCGGAATGGTTCGCGGCATGTACCACTGAGCTCACGTCCTCGCTAACTTCATCGGTAACAGAGAGTGTCCAACGGGAACAGGCCGAGCTTCGAACTCAACTTCGAGAAGCTATCCCCGAGACTCGTGCGGAGGTTGCCACGCTTGCGACGCGAGTGCAGGCTCTCGAGAACGCGGAGGCCTCGCGCGCTGCTGCTGCTCCTCGTCTAAACGAAGAGGACACGCTCGAGGTCTTGCTAACGGGAATTCCGTGCGAGGTTAAACTTGACAACGCCACCATAGCGTCGCGCCTTCTCGCCGCATTACAGTTGCCGCTGATCTTGGGCTCCCTTATCAACATACGCGATTGGCTGCCGTCAGGCTCGGCGTTGGTTAACACAGCCCCTTCAAACCATGCCTCGACAAATCCGCGTGGAAGGGGCATTGTTTTGCGCTTCTCCAGTATGGATGCGCGTAATATCCTCATCGCACAGGCACTCAAACTGAGGGGCCGAGTCTGCGCTGATCTGATCGGCGAGGGTGCAGGTGCATCGCTCTACCTGCGTGCTCTGTGGCCAAAACCACGCACTTCTGTGTAAGGCTTATGAGTCGCAAAAAAGGCTAAATTATGCTAGGCCGGTAGTCAGAAACTTGACTGTATACATGCGTACCACAGCAAACGGTCCGCTCATGCCCATTCGGAGTGAGGCCGACCTGGCCGATCTTCCTCCGGCTCCGCGCCCTACATGAGGGATATCAGATCTGCCGCGCACCACACATAACACACACACACCCCTACGAGTCAGCCTCCACCAAACGCATCACACCTAAACGTGTTTCACTTAAATGTAAACAGACTAAAAACACACTTCGCGCTTGTAGAGGCGCAATTCTCTTCTATGCCATCTGATATACTGGCACTCACCGAGACTTTTCTCTGTGACCTTGATACTGACTCCATACTCCGCCTACCAAACTTCCATTTTTATAGACACGACAGAGTAGGAAAAGAGGCGGGAGGCGTAGCCGTATACGTGCGCAATTACTTCTCAGTTAAAATACTGGCTTCCTCTGAGAAGGGCTTTCTGAACGCACCTGAGTTTCTCATCCTTGAACTAAAAACTGGAAACCACCTGCTCCTCTTCTCGGTGGTTTATAGGCGGCCACATTCTGCGTACCCTGTCCTCTTTCCTACCACACTACACTAACGTCATAATCACCGGGGATTTTAATATAAACATGGATATTCAAAATGCTGCTTCAGAAAACTTATTCATGCATTTACAAAGCAACTCACTGCATTTGGTCCCCTCTGAGCCGACACACCATGCCACACAACTAGACCATCACTCTCATACATGGCTTGATTTATTTTTAACGAATGACGCTCGCTCAGTTTTATCATACCATAAATCACAGTCCCCATTCATCGCTGGTCACGATATCATAAACATAAGATACAAATTTTTCGCACCGCCATACACACACAAAACGATCAAATCGAGATCGCTGAAACGCCTGGATAAAGAGTCATTCACTCGTACGATAAACCCTCGTTTCAAAAACACATTCGCGGTAGATCCAAACAGTCTGGACAATACCGACACATCTCACCCACTCTACACCCCCCACTTTGAGACTTCTCTCTCATTCCAAAACATAACCATCCATACAGAGCGCCTGACTGAGACCATTCTCAGAGCTTTCGATGAGGAGGCCCCACTGAGGCAGATTACACTCTCCTCGGCACGCAAGCCCTGGGTGAAGGCCGATTTCCGCGTTCAAATGAGGGAGCGCGACAGGCTCTACCGCATAGCTAGACGCTCGGAAAGGGGTGAGGATTACCGACGTTTCAAGGCAGCACGCAGCCGCATCTCAAATGCGCTAAACACGGCGAAAAACAAATATTTCGAGCACAGACTCAAAAACGCGCCTGACGCGTCGGACAGGTGGCGCGAGCTGCGCCGCATGGGCCTAGCCAACACAGCTCGCGTATCTCCCTTCTCGCACTTCTCACGCGAGTCCCTCAACGCCCACTACGCTGGCGTGAACTCGAGTGTTCCCCCTCTCGCACCGGAGGCTTTCGCGGAGCTACTCTCGCTCTCATCCTCAACTCCTCCAAGCGATGAGGGAAGGACCGTTGAACTTTTCACCTTCACCACAGTGTCTCCCCGTGAGGTCCTGCGGGCCATAAACTCATCCACCTCCGGTGCGACGGGTCCCGACGAAATCTCCGCCGAGATGCTAAAGCTTGTCTCCTCAACTCTCGCGGTGCCCTTGACCTCTATTTTCAACGCATCCCTCAGAGAAGCAACGTACCCGACGCTTTGGAAAAGGGCCTTTCTCTCGCCCTACGCGGTCTCCTCCTTCAGAAATTGAGGCGCATGATGTGCTCAGACGCGGCCCTCGCCTGGTTCTATGCTTACTTACATGACAGGCTCCAGGCGGTGGTAGACGCGGGTGGCTCAACATCTGACTGGCGGGGGGTCATGGCGGGAGTTCCGCAGGGAAGTGCCCTGGGCCCGCTACTCTTTATAGTATATATCAACGACTTGCCGTCAGTATTGAGCATGTCTCGCCACATGATCTTCGCGGATGATACCCAGATCTATCACTCTTTTCCGCCAGCCAGACTAGTCGAGGGTATCGCCGAAATCACTCGTGATGCCGAGGCCGTTGCTGCATGGGCGGCTGAGAACGGCCTTCCTCTGAACCTCGTGAAGACCAAAGTTATGCTCTTGGGGAGCGAGGTCTTCATCTCTCGCATCAACCTCGAGAGCATCCCGAAGGTCACCATTCTCGGGGTTCCTGTCCTATACGCTACCCAAATAAGGAGTCTTGGTGTCCTCATCACCCCCACTCTCAACTGGGCTCCCCATATCAACAATCTTGTAAGTCGTGTCCATTACACACTACGCTCCCTAAGGCACTACCGCCACTCACTTTCATTCTCTTTAAAAAAAGGTCTAGTTGAGAGCTTGGTTTTCCCTCACTTCGATTTTGCTTGTGCTCTCTACAATGACCTAGATAAAACTCGCAACATCAAGAGTCAGCGAGCACTTAATGCGTGTGTGCGCTTCTTGTGTGACAATATACCTCCTTTTGGACATGTCACCCCACACAGCATTAGCCTGGGCTGGCTCTTTGCTGCTAGGCGCCGTGAGCTCCTTATAGGCTCACTGGCGTTTAACATCATGGCACACAGCAACCCAGTATACCTTGCCGTCAACTTCCAGCGTATGAACGTTGACGTGTTTGCTCGCTACTCCAGTCGGCTTCCACCAAGAACCCTCTTCTATGCAGCACCCAGAACCGAGGCATGGCGCATATCGTTTATCATCACGGCCTCAAACATCATCAACGACTAGCCACCGCCGCCCTTCTGCCCGGAGAACTCTGTCAAATACAAGGCCGATCTCCTGTACGAGCTGCTGAGCAGAGACACGGCCGACTGGAGCGACAGGGTCGAGACGGAGGGACTGAGGGATGTGGCCTGGACCGAGAGGACATCGTGACGTTCCAGTCGCTCGCCTTCAAGCACCACTAGGGGCACCTAAATATCATCATCATCCATCAAATCAAATTACTTTTACCGTCATCATACCATAAACTCTTTTTTATCGATTGCTAAACATAATCTTGCAAATGCTTTACTTTGTTTTATTTTTGTTTTGTTTTATTTTGTTTCAAATAGTTTTATTTTAAATTATTTATTTTTAAAATATTCTTTTTGTATTAAGCGATTTTTTTATTGGCTATGCCGCCACAACGCAAGTTTTTCTCTTTCCTTTTGTTGTAAATACATAAAAACAATATAGCATTAGAATAGTATTAAGACTGTACAAACTACATGTAATGCTTATGGGCCATATGAGGTTCTACCTCCCGGTCCCTAAATCAATCAATCAATCAATCAATCAATCAATCAATCAATCAATCTCTCTCTCTCTCTCTCTCTCTCTCTCTCTCTCTCTCTCTATCTATCTATCTCTCGCTCTCGCTCTCGCTCTCTCCGCTGTAAGTACCACGATCAGACGTATTTTTCTGAGCTCAGTCTTGAACGCAATATTAATTTATATTCTTTGCACTCTGTGGAGAGAAAAATTGTTTCAGGCGAATCGGACTCCACGTGGCTCTATACTGTACATAATTACGGCACGGCTTATTACTACTGAGCCAAGGAGAACGATTTTTGCCTGATTTTTGAGACGCTTTCTTTTCCTTCATCGCCATTATCAGTGCTGTTCAGACGACTGTGTATTAGCTGGTGACCGTTTTCCTGTCCAAGTCAAATTTCTACGGCTGTTCCATAGTCAGCGTTGCTCCAATAAGGTCATAGGCAACTGAAAAATTAATACGACGTGAATCACCTGTCATCACCTCTTGGACCAGCAGAATAAGACTTGAGTACCAGTCAGCGAATCAATTAAAGCGAAAGTTTTTAATAATTAAATTATTTTATCACATACCGTCGCCTTGTGTATGTAATTAATTATTTATTTACATATTTATGTAACAAGTACACTGCGCGAATTGCAGTGCAAAGTATGCGCAGCACTGTATTTACTGCGAATAAAACTCTATTTACTGCGAATACGACTGTATTTTCTGAAATTAAGAATGAATTTCCTTAGACCTTTGAGCCTGTGGTAACCGTCATCTACTGCGCTACTCGCGAATTTAAGAATGGACTTGCTTAGGCCTGATTAAGTACTGCCTGTGGGTGTTAAATTACATTATCATTAGCTGCCTTATTTTTTCATCGATTTTCGAAATTCTTTTTTGATTCTTTTAATTTGCTTTTCCTTTGTGTGTTTTTAATTGTTTTCAATAATATTTATTGTCTAACTATTTATTATTATTATTATGAACATGATATTTTGCAGTTGCATCGATGTTACAGATTCTTTTAACTTTATTCTCTTGTACTTGTTTTTTAATTTTAATTATGTACACATATATGCGGTGACGGTTGTTGCTGCATTTTTTATAATTATTATAGTTTATTAGCAATATTACTTGTTTTAATTATATATAGACTTTATAAATAAAATTTTTGTTATTGTTTATGAGAATTATTATTATTTACAAATATTATTTACAAATAGTAGCAGACAAGTAGAAGCAGACAATGGACAGAAAAACCTGTATAAAATGTAAAAGAAATATCAGGAAAAATTCTGTCACGACACATGTCATAAATGGGCATTGATTGAGAGCGTTAGGCGTAGCATTCTAAATGCAGGTGGCATGTTGACAACACCTAAAAAATTAAAAAAATATATCTGTGAAATGTGCCCAAATTCGAGTGCGAAAGTTGATAGGGAAAGAGAAAAGGAAGGGGAAAAGGAAAAGTAGAGCGAGGTTAGCGTAGAGAATCTTGCACTCTCATCATCACTTGCAAAAGCAAGTACGCCAAATATTTTCTCTAAAAAAGATGATGAAAGTAAGGCACGAGAGAGCGAAAAGACTTGTAGTTTTAATGTAGGTGGGACGATTAATTCGGCCCTGGAAAATTTTTTTAATTCCGCTCTGTCTCAAGTGAATTTGGTGCGGACTGTAACAAATGAAAAAATTTTATGTAAGCTGGATCAAGTAGAGAAGAGATTAAATTCAATACCAACAATCGAATTTTTGTTTAAAAATATTTGTGATGGCATACAGGAAATTAACAAAAAAATTGAAAGCCAGAATTCAGAGTTGGCAGAAATTCGGGCAAATCAGGCCGCGCTGGTTAATGAGAATAAAATGCTCAGGGACAGAGTAGATTTGTTAAATGGTAATATTGAAAGTAATGTTAAAAATGATGCAATTTTAAATTTTGAAACTATGAATGAAAATTTTTTAAATCATAATGATAAGCTGGAATCCAGGCTTTAAGAAAAAATAAATAGTTTAGATGTAAGAGTACATTCCTTCATGAAAAGTCTGGATTCCAGTTTGGTTTCCAGGGTTGAAGGCATTGTGCAGACCATCTCCCCATCTATAATGCCATCAGAAAAAATTATTGAACGCGAGCGTGGTGGTGAGTCCGGCGAACTCGTGATCTCAAGCTTAGTAGATTGTTCTACATCAGGCCTAGCGCTTGATGATTACGCGTTTGTCGTGATCGGTACTGTACTGCCTTCTATCACAAGAGGTAGTATAGTATCTGTGTGTCAAATCTCGACAAATGTAAATAACTCGCGACAACAAGAGGATGGTCTGAGAGGAGTCTCGTCACTGATAGTTAGGCTTTCCAGTAAGAACTCGTCCATCTAGTCATGAAAGAAAAAAATAAACGCACATTTTTCAATACAATAGATCTTGATCTTTCCCTTCTGGGGGAGGAGTCTGTGGCCTGTCTGTGCCTATCACTGATTGTTATAAATGAATTTCTTGAGTACGACGTATACAAAAATTTTCAATTTTTAAAAGATTATGGAAAAACCTTGGATATTAAATTAATCTGGCACAGACAGGGCAGTTTTCTTATAAGGAGGAGGGAAGGTGACAGAGTTTTTCCCTTCTCTACTGCTGCGGATTTGGATGCTATTGCTGATACATCCGCAGCAAGCACAATCATATTACCAATTGCTGTTGATAATAAAATTAAAAATAATAATTTAAAACAACAACAACAGAAGGAGAATATAACAGAAAGTAATAAGACAGAAACATTAAATAAAGATAATACTAAAGATAGAAATAAAGATAGCAATTTGAATAATAACAATAAAAATATTCATAATCAGGGCGTGAATGAGGAGAATAAAAAGGATAGCTGCAATGATAAGAAGGCAAAAATAAGAACAAAAATAAAGCATGACTGGATGGAGGGTGTTCTGGAGGCTGCAAAGGGAGTAAAAGGGTCTTGCGAGCGGGTTTTCTTAATGTGAATATCTTTATGTCAACCCCTCCTACCATCTGTTTGGGATAGAGGAAACATGGTTGGATCCGGCTGTCTCGGATGACGTCATTCAGGTCCCAGGTTGAAAACTTTTCAGGCAGGACAGATATATTAATAGGGGTGGAGTTCCCCTATATATATATAAAAGAAAATCTTAAGTGTACGCTCTTAGCAACATCAAAAAGAAAAGAAAAAGAGCTGCAAATGAAACCTAAATATATATATTTTTTTTTAGTGTTCAGGAGGGCGACTCTACACCTATTCTTGTTTCGGTCATTTATAGGCCACCAAAAATACCTTTTGTTAAGGATTCGGATCTGCTAGATAGAATGTGAACATTATGTTTTGATTATAGTCATAAAATTATCATGGGGGATCTGAATGCCGATCTCTTCAAACAAAGGGATGATGCTAAGTTTGTTCGCAAACTTTCAACGGAGCTTTCGCTACAGTTGGTCCAGCATGGTGCCACTCATCATACACCCACGTCTCACACATGAATAGACGTCATTCCTTTTGATAACAGTGATACTCTCGCTGATAAACAGAACGTGCCGGCTAGCTTTCACAGTAAGCATAATATCATTGAGGTTACCATTTTGTGTCATGTACAACCAGTGAATAATGACACATTTATTTATCGAGATTTTAAGGGTATGTTATCCATTTCACTGGTAGAATATTTGTCTTGATGTAACTGGTCGGTGCTAAATGACGATAACTATGATACTGAGGTTGCCCCGGACTGTCTTTGTAATATTCTCATGGTAGCAGTTAATGAGTTGGCACCGGAGAAAAGATTTGTGACCAGAAAGGGCAAACTGCCATGGATTAGTGCCGAGATAGACCAGCTAAACAAAAAACGGGACGCTGCTTATCAGCGTTACAAACGAACAAACAAAGCGGAGTATCTATTAGAATTCTTGAGTTTGATGGATCTTTCTGACAAAACAACAGACGATGCACGGACGACTTATTACAACAACCGTCTATTTGATGCTCTTGAAAATGGAAATGTATGGAAAGAGTTAAGAGACCTGGGATTCTTCCCCAAGCAGAGAGAGGATTTGAATAGTTTTGCTCCGGAGCAGCTAAATGAGCACTTTGCCGTGGTGTCAATCTCTGATCGGGATGACGGTGAGAAAAGGGCAAGAATTATTTAGAGCGCGCAGGAAGGCGGCTTTTCATTTAAGCAGGTAACCACAGCAGATGTAACTCTTGCCATCTCTCACTTTTCGTCATAGGCGCGAGGAGAGGATGACATTCCTCAAAGTGTGATCGTAAATGCCCTCCCTGTCCTGGGGAAGTTCTTGGTAAATCTGTTCAATTCCTCTCTACGCAGGGGTGTTTTTCCGGCCCTATGGAAGAGGGCAAAGGTGAGGCCTCTTAAAAAAAAAGACAGCACCAACATCGCTCGCGGACTTCAGCCCCATTGCCTTACTTTGTTTCCTTTCGAAAGTGCTGAAGAAGATCGTGCACGACCAGATTCTGGAGTATCTTTCAGAAGGTGGGTTGCTAGATCCAAATCAGACTGGATTTCGTAAGCATCATTCAACTCTGACTGCTCTACTCAGACTTACAGACCAAATACGGACGGATATCGACAAGAAACTTATGACTGTACTTTTACTCTTCGATTTCAGTAAGGCTTTCGACACGATATCACATACTCGTCTTCTTGACAAGCTGAGATTGATGAGGTTTTCCAGGACTGCACATTTGTCAACTCGTATCTTTCGGGGAGAGAACAATGTATTTTTACTAGAAACTTGGGCAGGTCATCACGGCTTGGCACAAGTTTGGGTATTCTGCAGGGTTCAGTCCTGGGACCCCTGTTGTTTTGCCTTTACATCAACGGCGTACATGACGCCCTCACTCCTGGGAGCGTTGAACATATTTTATATGCAGAAGATTTACAAATTTATATTCAGGTACCCCGAGAGTGTCTGAATGAGGGAATATGGAAGCTTGAGATATCAGCAAAGGCGGTGTCGGACTGGGTGGCTGGCGCTTCTCTAAGGGTCAATGCAGTGAAGACAAAAGCTATTATGTTCGGTTGTAACAAGTGTGTTACAGAGTTTTTTTCTGATCCTGTCCGCTGTGTTCGGCTTGGAGATGATGTCCATGTCCCTTTTTCCGAGACTGTCACTAACCTCGGTGTTGTGCTGAATTCAAAACTTTCTTGGAGACCACACGTCGATACGATTACGAAGAAATTTAATCGTATTTTATATGGTTTAAGATTTTTCCGGCGGTACACCACTGAGATATTGCGTAAAGAACTTGCAACAGTTCTGTTGTTCCCTCATCTAGACTACATCTCCGTGGTTTTTCTCGATGCCTCTCAGGAGTTGAGATATCGACTACATGTACTGCAGAATTCATGTGTGAGATTTTTGAATATCCAGTGAATATAGTGTATACAATTTCGATATTTTTTAGTTACTCTTTTAACAGCCCCATATATTTCATGTACCTTCTTTATCCTATGACGTATCAACGCTACGTAATTTATCGCTTATTACGTAGCGCTGACATCCATGTCTTACAATTATAATTACTCCGTTTTTAAGCGCGTCAGCTACTGCTCTACCCGTAGTTTTTCTAAACGCTTTTGATTCTATCCATTTCGTCATGCGATCTTGCATTACTAAGAGCCACATATTTCCGGAGTATGAGCAAAGGACAGGTCCGTCAAGGTCTATGGAAATCATTTCCCAAGATTGTTCTACGAGTGTCGCGTGTATTTGTCCGACTGGCAGTTGCTGTTGCTGTTTATTCGCTTGATAAATTATGCAACTTTGAACATAAAACGCGGCATCTCTAACCATATGAGGCCAATAGTAAAAACATGCTAATCTCGCGAACTCCTTTGTTATGCCGGGATGGTCGGTGTTAGCGTCGTCGTGCGCTTCTTTTAAAAGTCACGGCCTTTCGTCTTTTGTAATACAAATTTTCAATTCATCACTAGGGTCGTTGTTCTTATAATCGAGCGAATATATCACGCGGCAATATAGACGATTATTACGAATACAAAACTCGGGGTGTTTACCAGGATTTTTCTCGAATTCCCTTATTGTGTGTATATACCAAGAGCGTTTGATTGTTTCAGTGGTTTCCGCCACTTCTAGCAGTTACCGTGAGAGTGCGTCAGCGACTGTGTTCTCCGACCCTTTACGGTATTTAATTACAAAATCCCACTTTCCGAGTTCTAGGGCCCAGCGGGCGAGTCTACCCGAAAGATTATCGATTTTATGCAGCCATCTTAGCGATTGATGATCGGTGATTACAGAGAAATGGTAGCCCTCGAGATAATCTCTCATTTTCCAAATTCCCCATCGTGCAGCGAGACATTCTAATTCCGTGACCGAGTAATTTTTTTCGGTTTTCTTTAGCGTGCGGCTGGCATACGTGATTACGCATTCGTTTTTATCGTTTCCTTGCATTAAAACGACGCCGAGGTCTTCTTTACTCGTATCTGTTTATAACACGAACTCTTCATCCCAATTTGGTCATGCAAGCACAGGGGCTTTTGTGAATTCTCGTCCAGAATGACACATTCACAATTTTATAAAATATCTTTAATCTTAATAAATAATTATGAACATACTTGGTGGCCCGTCTAAATCACAGCATACATTAAAATTTAATACAGAAACCAGTCTTAACATATTTAAAAAGTAATATCACAGAGCGGCTTATCTTAAAATACAATTAAACAAAGACAATTAAAGCGGTCTATATCTATCAGTCAATTGTATTCTAAAATTTAAACATTATCACATTATGAACAAGCACAGATGCACCCACTTACTCTAATAAATACAGTTACACAATTAAAAACAATGTATAGATGACAAAACAAAATGAATTAACATAAAGAAAGCCCATCTGTTTGTCCCCTATCAACGCACAACCAGCTCAGCAGCTTTCTTTAGGGGGTTATGTGCTCACTCCTCCTAACAACGTAGATAAATCGCACACATGTGTTGTTCAGCCTCTGTAACCTAATTCTTTGATCGTTGGATGCGTCAAGACACATCACGGTGCAGTAATCGAGATGGGCTAAGACTAGAGCTTCAACCAGCCTTCTGCTTAAGGCCTCGGTGGTACATGCCTTTTTAAATCGCAGGCTGTAAAGGGTTTTATTGACTTTTTTTGTTACACAATCGACCTGCAGTTTCCACGTTAATTTAATATCTAATGTAACATAGAGGCCTACCACAGTGTCGGAAAAAAGGTACAAATACTCTACCCCCCCCCCCCCCCCCCCCTCCCCCTTAGGACAAGCGCTAGGGCCACATCGACACCAATCGTGCCGCATCAGACAGGCGAGCTATGCCCTGCAGAAGTTCACCTGCAGGCGCTTGCAGATAAATTTGAAGGTTATCGAAATATAGAATGTGCTTGACCGTCCCATGATCAAAGAAGTCTTTAAGATCATTAATATAGAGACTGAAGAGCAAAGGCCCGAGGGCCGACCCCTGTGGTACACCTAAATGTCTCTCATCCCACGAAGAAAAACCATTTTTAGATAAAACGTATATAGTACGGCCTTTGTAAATGCGATTTAATCCACAGGAGTGTGGACCTTGAGAACCCGACCTAGCGCAGTTTGTTCAACAATCTCGAAGGAGAGACGGTATCAAATGCTTTGCTGAAGTCGAAGAGCACCAGCAAGGTGATCATCTTCGATCAATGCCTATGCGAATGTCATCAGTCAATTTAAGCAGGGCTATCTAAACCCTGCCTGAAAAGGATCGAGGATGCGGGTTCTGGAAAGATAGCTGGTAATTCGAGAGTGTGTAATTTTTTCGAGCACTTTAGAAAGAAAACACAGTAGGGCGATGGGACGAAAGACCGAAACTGAGGATGGAGCAGAAGTCACTAACTGTGCCCTCTTCCAGGTACCCGGAAAAACTCCCAGAGTAAACAAGTTGTTATAATATATATATAATTCCCCAACACTTTCAAGAACTTCACTAGAACACTATGCGGTATGTCATCCGCACCCCTCACCTGTAATAAAAAATGAGATATGGTGAGAACTACACCTGGAAATGAAACGGGTTGAAAAGAAACACCATCATCAGACGTGGATTGTATAATATCCATTACATTATCTATATTCATATTGCGTACGACTGACACACCCGCAAAGTGAGAGTTTAGCTCCTCCGGGGTCAAACCAAGTAACTCCTTCTTGCTTTTAGGCAAGAAGCCGAGATTACGCATTTCCTTCCAAATATCCTTCCTATGATCAAGAGCGTCAGAAAGCTGATTACTAAGATAGGAGGTACGCTCTTGATCCATACGTATCTCGACCTCGTTGTGTAGAGAGTTTTGTATGTTATGTATAGTTATATTGCCAAAATCAATGGCTTAAAGTTTATGAGGTTTATATTAGTTTCTCAGGGAAGTTTCTGTATAAATATACTTATATAATTTACTGCTGCGTCTTCGTTGAAGAGGGAATAAAAGAATAAGGCTGTGAGCAGCGAGCGAGAACGTATGTAGCAACATCGGCCGCTGCCGAGTGGCGGCACTAGCATGCTTCCCCTCCGCCGGACGCTGGAGTGTCACTGCGTGTTCGCCTGTAAGAGAGTATAGACATACAAGTGAACATGTCCCTTTGCGTAGTTCAGAGTGTTGTTCAAAGAGCGGTGTTTCTAATAAACAATAGAGAGTGTTTAGAGAATATATCAGTGCTTCTTTTATTTTACTCTGCGACCCAAAAACCCAGCAACAATTAATATTAATAAATTACTTTAACAAAAATTTAACTAACAACTAGAATCTTTTTAACTTTCTCAAGTACATGAATTTTTAATTCATCAATAGATCAGAATAAGCAAAATAAATTTACAAAAATTGTTGTTTAAATAGTCAAAATAATTACCAGGTTAACAATTTAAAACGTAGCGTATGTATATAGTCATGTATTTTTCTTTATCGTGGGAATGATTTTATAATATAGATCTTTTCACTTGAGTACTACAAGTAAAATACTAGTTCCTATCTTTTGATTATGATATAAGTCAATTGTGAAATTATTATTTTTATTAATATCACATTGTTTGCCATTATGTGACGCAAGGTCAGACTATGGAATTCCATACATCAATGCTACTCACCTTGCGTTAAATTACTATATTAAGTCATGTTAGTTGTGCACCTACAAACTGTCAAGCGCCGGGTCCACCAAGCATCTTTAAAGCTATGTTGGACTGTTATATAATAGAAGATAATGTGAAATTAACCATAATAATAATTTAACAACCAAAGCGAATTATTTCATAATGACAGAAAATAAATTTGTACTTTGTAGGATACATTTAAAAGTAACTAAATTATAAAAAACATTTCTATATTGTAAAAAATTGATTAAAAATTACTTGACTATTTGATTCATGATTTCAGAACTTCCTACTGCCCACCTGTGTTAATTTATAAATTGAATACCTGGTAATTTTTTTTTATATTTTGAACTACAATTTTTCTAAATATATTATGCATTTTATAATCAATTGATAAATTAGGAAATCATGTACTTAAGAGTTAATTAAAAATATTTTAGTTATTACTTTAATTTTATTATTGTATGTATTATTGTTAATCAAGTGACCAGGTAGCGTTACGATGGCAAGTATGAGTACGGTACGAGACCTGAGGGAGCGGCGTGACACTATATTCTTTGAATTGACACTTCCTAACCTGTATATAAAACACAAAATCAAAGAAATAATTATACAGTTTTACGTGAGAAATATATTCGGTGTCAAAAAAAAGATATCAACTCAAATTTTTCTTTTCTGAAAAATGTTTCATTATAAAAGACCGACAAAGATCCCTGCACAATTCTTATGGAACTCGGGTCCCGGTCAAATTGGCTGACCATTTAGTATCATGTATTATTTAGTTTATGATATCTTCTTCAAAAATCGCTATAGCATAAACTCCAACAGTGGCCAGTTTTCGAGATCCAGAGGGTCAAACATTTGATGTTACACAAGTTGAATTTACAGTCCATTAATTCGAGCCAATTCTTTCACGAGCGTTCTATTATATATTATTTGTATTATATTTCATAGTAAATCTATTTAACATCTTTTAATCCTTGCTAAATCGAAAACTACCCATTTTTGGACTTTCGGCCATTGAAACTTTTAATAAAGAAGTCGTAAACTCTATTATACTCTATTTTCAGTCATCTTAATCGTGAGTCATATTATCGTTCTTATAAGTCCCATAAAGAATCGATTTATGATTCTTATAAGTCCCATGAAGGATGGAAAGGATGCAACCAGTCAAATTAACTGGAAAAAACAAACAGGTCATTGCTGAACTTTGTGCCTATGGAGACTTTTCATCAGGATATCGTAAACTACACTATACTGCATTTTCTACATAAAGAAATCATTTACGATTCCCCTCACACGCGTCAAGTTATATACACGAAAGAGAGCAATATCAAGCAGGATGCGGGCATCATCCGCCTCCTTGTCATGAATGCCGATCTTTTAATTGGCGATTGCGTCACAAATAATATGCGTGGAAATAATTACCTTATGTGTATGAATTTACGCCAGCAAAGGCAGAAATATTTAAGGACCTTAATGACACGCCAGACTCCTATATCGATCAGATAAATATATTAAGATTTATGTCAGACAATAATAGGACAGAACACTTACACAATAAATTTTATTTGAAAAGAGACCCTTTGAGAGGAGCGCACATAGTGATGCATAAAATACCTACAGTAGATGACATTCCTACAGTCACCCTACAGCTATCAAAGAGGAAATCCTAACACATATTAGAGAACAGGTCGAAGCAGGAATCAAAGAACTTTCCATGTCTACCTATTCATCTCTCTTGTGGATTGTCCCGAAGAAAACGAATTAGGGAATAACAAATATAGATTGGTAATAGATCTCAGATGCCTTTTAAATACTCTGCCCCAAGAAAAAGAAAAAGAAAATAAAACAATTTCATGGATTGACGGGTTATTACTGTCGTTACGTCCCGAAATTCACGTCAATCGCATTACCACTAGCGAAGCTGTTCCGAAAATCCGGGGAATTTATCTGGGGAGAAGAAGAACAAACGGTATTTGAGACCTTTAGAAGCGCTCTGTGTAATGTGGCCGTCTTACGGCTGCCAAATTTCGATAAAACATTCTAAGTAAAAACAGATGCCTGGCTATGCCTTAACAGCCTATTCATAGTCAAGGGGAAATTGGAAAAGATTGGCCCTACGCCTGTGTCTCCTGTACACTTGGAGGAGCAGAACTTCGCTATTCCAGTTAAAAAGCTTTCCCAAAAGGCTGACAGTTACAAACGAAAAGAAAGATTCCCTTATAAAATTATGTAAGCTGAATCTGACATTTGCACAATTAATTTGCAAAGGTTAGATTTAGCCAGACGAATTCTTTGTTGACCTGATGAATTGTCTGTTCATTTTCAGCGAAGAATATAATGAGAATATATGTGTGCACTCAACGACAACTGGAGGAATAATAATGTATTAATATTATAGGGAAAATCAATCAGTGGATACCACTTGAATACACATACAGCATGAGGGATTATACACTACACGACCCTATTACCATTGCGAAATAAAACATCCACACTAAGGAAATCGTAAAAATCAAAGTCATAATCGACACTAACAGTGAATCTTCAGATGACTCACCATCCCTAACAAAACCTCTAAACTCTATTAAAAAGGTGAGAGGACATCCCTTCTGCACATTCGAAAACCTCGTCTATGGTTTAACAGCAGATCTATATTTAGAGACGGATACGATAAAAGCCATAATAGAGAGAAAGTACATAAAACCGGAAGATATAACGAAGAACACAAGGCGAATAAACTTTTTGGCCTAGTCATAAAGGGCCCGTGAATGTAAAGCCTTATGAAAAGATATGACAAAATGTCTAAATGCAGTACGAGGGATAATAGTTAAATGGAACATAAAAACCATAGAAATTACTCGGGATCTGGATATATTAACCGCTTAAGAATGGGATTATTTTATAGATCAAAGCTCTAACATATTAAGTGGGAAAAATATTTAAGCTATATTTTTTCAAAATTGTCAATCGGTCCCGAAGGTGGATGAAAGGTACAAAGGAATTAAAGAATACCACGAAACGACAATTGGAGATCATAAAGGCATCAACAAAGCACATAACAAACTTACTAACGATTTTTACTGGAAAAATATGAGAGAGGATGTACAGGCATTTATAAATGATTACGAAGGACGTTAGGTGAAGAAATTGCAAAGAATTAAGATGCGCATGCCTATTCTGATCACAGATACGCAGGCAAGGGCTTTTCATAAGATGACCCTCGATTTTTATGGCTCACTGCCAGAAACATCAAGAGGCATCCGACACATAATGATAGTACAAGATGAATTAACCAAATACATCGTCTTAAAACCTATGACACCTGTTACCGCGACTAATGTTACCCTCGCATTTATTCACAGAGAAATTTATTGTCTATTTCGGACTACCAGTGGTGAGCTTAACGGACCAAGGAAGAAATTGTTATAGCAAATCAGTTGAAGAATTTGCACGAATATTCCACATTGACAAATACCGAACTAAAGCTTATCACCCATAATCAAACGGTTCCATAGAATGGATACATGCGACGCTAATAAAATAACTAAAAAAAAACATAGAGAAAAAGAATGACTGGGACCTCTGGCTTTACCTAGCACAACATTCACACAGTACAGTGAAAATCGACTTAACAGGTTATCCACCTCACCAACTTAT
Source organism: Megastigmus stigmatizans (assembly GCA_900490015.1). Classification (NCBI taxonomy): domain Eukaryota; kingdom Metazoa; phylum Arthropoda; class Insecta; order Hymenoptera; family Megastigmidae; genus Megastigmus; species Megastigmus stigmatizans. The sequence continues at coordinate 2,530 of UELV01098269.1, read as the reverse complement.
TTTGAGCAAGACAGCGCGCTCACCATCCAGTTTTCCATCCCGAGAACGTTTTATTACCTACGACGAATTCCTGGCGGACCTAACTCAAAACCTAGGCCAACTACATACGATAGCAGCAATGAATTCGATCCAATCAAAATACAGGTCCTAATATATTAATACCATAAACAAAACATCAAATATTTTAGAATGGACGAATTCGTATTCCTATTAATAGATCCGAAATTAGGAAAATTTGAAAACCAATACACAGGACAATTCGAAATAATTGCTATCGACAACGAAAAGCACGGCGTCAATTTAAAAGATGGAAACGTAACACGTATAACTCATATAGGTATAAAATAAAAAAGACCCGTCAGTGTTACCAGCAAATTTAGATGTCAAATAGATGATTTTAAAAACGACTGTCGGCACAAGCATGCCGAAAGCCGAACTCGTCAATACGAGAGAACTGACAAATTCAATTTTGGTCATCACATGGACGACCTTAGATCATCAGCTATTAGCACAGATAGCTGTAAGCCATGGCTCGTCAGTACGCATAAACCAACAAGTCCATCTTTGAACGAATTGTCCTTTTTGAACGAATTGTCCTTTTTGAACGAATTGAGAAAGGATTCGTTCAGTTTTTTAACAGTTTTGAAATGAGAGATTATACCACTAAGTTAAGTATATTCTGCTCTTCCCTGCAATCTCAAACGTTCAAAGTGTTTTTTTCGATTTTTACTCATTTTCAAAGCGCTGTAAAATCATCAATATTTTATCTTTCTCAATAATTCGAGAAATAGATTATTTGTGTCGAGACGACAAATAAATCTAATTTTTATTTGTAAAAATCGATTAAAATTGCCGGAGATACAGCACTTCAAAAGTGACCATTTTCGCAAAAATCGTGTTTTTTGCAATTTTTAAATGGTTATAACTTTTATGTAGCAGCTTTTTTTTACCAAACTTTGAATGAGAATATTGTTTAAGCCTTTTTCAATAGATTTCATGTGGTTCGGGTCCTGATATCGGGCGATTTATATTATTTTTTTTATTTTTTAATTTCGCGTTTTTTACCGCAGGTGAAGCTCCGTATGCAGCACTTCTACGCTACTTTCGACCAATTAAACTTTGCGACTGCCATTTTTTTATAAATTTTTTCGAACATGTAGGGCAAAGCCTTTAATAACTTTTTTTTTTAAAGTCTCTGTGTGTTCAGAAAGCGAAGTTATGGAATAATAAGTTAAAAATGACGAGGTATGCAAACCGTGAACGCACATTTTTTCCCTATAACGCTTACTTTTTGAGTTACATATGTTTCTAGAAAATAGACAATCTCTTTTACCATCACGAGCAATAGGTATTAAAAATCATTCAATTATTTTCGAAGTAATCGAAGTCTTGGTAATTGCGTACAGCAGCAATATATTTTATTAATTTTTTATATTACAGGTGATGTAACAGGCACCTATTTTCAGGGGAATAAACCCCCGTACTAATTATCGCGGCACCCGGAGGTCCTAAGACCTCCGGTGGGGTACACCCGAGTACAGACCTGGGCGTGTCCGACCGCCCGGGGCACCGTCGCAGGTGTCTGACGACGTTTGAACGTCACGGCCTGCCGCTCCCTGCTACTAACGCGGAAGCTCCTAGCGCTCCCGGTTTTCGTGTGTATGTAGCGTTCTCCGTGGACGCGCCCCGCGTGGACGCACACACGTAGCCAGCCTACACGCCGGACTCTCCTGACCGCTCAGCTCATGCTGCGTATCGGCTGCTGCACGGGCTGATACGCTGCCCGCGGAGAGTGACGGTACTCGAACCGCGAATGTCGCCACGCGTCACAGTGAGTAATATTTTTACAATTCTGTCAGTTGTGAAATTAGAATGCTTACTGCGTTTTAGTATTTTTTTATTAATTTATATTGAAAAAGATGCAATATTTAGAGTTTTTAGTTTGAGGTTTCTAGATTTAGGGTTTCTGGATTTAGGTATTCTGAGTGTACTCTCTAAAGTTGAATCAGTAAAATTTTACTGATTATAAGTGAATATTGACTTAATGGCTCTAGTTAAATGTCGTGCACTGAAAATCAGTAACTATTCACGAATTGAAACAGTCAAAAAATGTAACTTATTGAATAGGTTAATAGTGACTGATTAAATTAGTCAATATGCACTTTTGAAACAGTAGAACGACGTTATTATTTTCGGAAACACAAAAATGTTTACTTGTTAGATAAGTAAAAATGCACTGTTAAATTAGTTAATATGCACTTATCAATCAGTAAAGTACGCAGTTGTTATAGGCAATAGAAACATTTTTACTTATTAGATAAGTAAATATATACTGTTAAAATTAGTGAATAATTACTATTTTAACAGTATTCTTACAGCTTAATAAATGCAATTCACTCATTATTAAATGTATTTTATTATAAAACAGGTTTTAATAATACAAATTTATTAATTTTCTTTTATATTAGATAGATTAATATATAAAGAGGAAACCGATGAGCTTGCTTTCCTCTCTGTTAAACCAAAGACA
>UELV01098254.1:0-13550 GCA_900490015.1 Megastigmus stigmatizans | reverse complement strand
TGTTAGGACAGTCTAAACAGTCACCTAAATAACATTTATCATGTGCATTACTACATACGATTGCCTGAATACAATCCTGATAATTCTGAAGTGATAATTCAGTACCTAGCGAGTAATATTTAAACTATGTGCATATGTACGGAGTATCGCGCGGGGTAAGGCGGGCCGGGCGCGCCGGAGCGGCGGTACGTCTTCTTTTTCGCGTTGTATATCTTATAGTAAATATTATTTGCACTCTGTGAAAAACATTGATTTCTATGTAGAATTTCCTCAGCTTTCGATTAAAAGTATTAAAAAAAATATTAAAAATACACTTTTCGAGATATAACATATTTTATATTTTTTAAAGGTGAAAATAAAAAATTTCGGAAAAAATACTTAGATCATTGGAAAGCTGAGAAAAAAATACACAAAATCTATGTTTTACATATTTTTGTTGAGTTTATTTAGGTAGTTTAAACACGAGTTGAACACAGCGTGTTTTGGCGCTCGCGCGCCGTGCTTGGAGAGCTGACGTGAAACGCCTCATATATATATTGTAGGGCTCGAGTGCTCGTCCCGTACGGGCTTGACTGTTTTTTATAGCGGCGCACACTCTCTCTCCGCCTCTCTCTTTCTCCCCTCTTTAAAGTGTTAGGGCTGGTTGATTTGAGTTAATTAGATTTCTTACCTTTGACTCTTCCGGTTTCTTATGGGATCTCGGCTTCCTTCTTAAGCTTTTGGCTTTATTGGTTTTTGTATCGAATCGATTTCTTTATATTTATACCTCTTTCTGTCAATTATAGTTTTGAGAATAAGGTCTTCCTTCTTAAGCTTTTGCGTGATATAGATATAACAAAAATGGTTCTTTCTGGGTTATTATGAACGTGGTATTTATTTCTCTGGTGGATTATCTAGTATAGTAACTACAATGTTTCGTCTGGTTTAATAATTAAATGCTTCCATGCAATTTTTTCGGCTAATTCTAAACTCGGCTCTCTGGCCGGAAAATTACGACTGTCAAATTCTAACCTCGGCTCCTTGGCCGGCCAATCATGACTAATATATAATTAAAAACTGGACGGCTCTTTGGCTGGCTGAACCTGCACTGCTTAGCTGGAAAAATGCAGCCCGGCTCAATGGGTCAGTATAGGGATGGCCTGTCTCCCCGTTCCACCCAGTCCGGCCGCAGTTTTCCATCATTGAAGGAGAGTAGTTCTCCCACTCAGCCTTGCTTTCTTCATTCTCAAATTCCTGAGCTTGCATTTTCTTTGATGGTGAGGCATAGCTGTACGTGAAGGTTTAAATGTTGTTGTTTATGGGATTTTCATGTTTTAGACAGGTGAGGTTTAATGGCCTGGACCTTCTTTTTAATTGTTTATTGTTTGATTTATTGTTGGGAAAAATGTTGTATTCTAATTTCAACGTTTCCGGGGGTCGCGTGCATCAATAAATGCGACAGAGATTCGAGCATTCCTATGTAATTATTAATTAAATGTATAATTGTGTAAATCGTGATTGTCGTGGATAATATCATAAAAATATTTTAATTTTATTTCTATCTCGCACTCATTGGTGTGAGTTTTAGGTGCTAAAATTTGTACGTCGGCTGCCGAGCTCAAGTTGGTATTTGCTGAGTGCGCGCTTTGTTATCCTGTTGGGTCGAGCGTAGACTCAGCTACGCGCTAAGCAGGGAGCCGTTCATTCTGTCGCGTACACGCGTTTTAATGTAAGAGTTATTGGTTTTTAATCCCTAGTAATTTTCCATTGGTTTTAGTCGGGTGGTTTTTGGTTTTTAGATAGTTGGTTTTGGATAGTTGATGATTATTATATTTTCATTAAACATTAAATAAATTTTTAGATTAAAAATAAATTTTAAATTGCGTATCGTAACACCCTCCCCTTCTTAAAATGTTCGTCGCCCCGATGAACGGGGTTATCAGAAAATGGGGGCAGCAGAGAGAGCGAGCGAAAGCGAGGTTGGTCGGGTCGCCGAGTAGCAATATACAGATTGGTACGTCGTTTCCGCTTGGATAATAGTTTCGAAGTGGCGTATACACATGGTTTTGCAGCGTACAAGTTTGTTCGCGGTCGCATGGGGTTATTTTCTTTCTTCTTCTTTTGTAGGTGGTGAATGGGGGTGTATGATGGTGGTGTTGAGGTGTCGATGACGGCTGTTGTGTTGATCGTGGCGTGAGGTTGGTCAGTGCTTGTGTAGGAGCATGACACTGTATGTCATGGTGGTTTGATGGTCTACAGTATGATGCTATTCGGGCTATTGTTGAATGAATTTCTTTGTCTCGAGCCTGAAAAGACAAAGAGCATAGAGTTTGTGTGTCCGCGAAGTAATGGTGTATGGCGGTGATGTATGCTGGTATGTTGGTTTATGGTTGTGATAATGGGGATGAATGGTATTTTGTGAACGAGACAGATGACACGGATTCAAATTTGCTACTTATGTGGTTCCTTGTGGCCGTTCGTACGATTTTATTGTGGTGTGGACCGTGCTGCGATTATCATACCGCAGGGCGTAGCCTTACTACCATATTGGTTGTTTCATGTTTTACGGGTTGGTGTAGTTGTTGTAGATCTATCGTATCGATCCTCGTTCTCTTGGTATTGGGTGGATATGGTGTAATACTTTTCCACCTTTTTTTTTGTAGCCGATACCTGTAATTTGTCTTTGGTGATTAGCTAGTGGTTAGTGTTAGTAGATGGTTTCGGTATGGCATTAGTATAAGTGTTATGTATGGCATCAGCCTAATTTGCATAGGTCATCATGTACCATGAGGAGGGGAGGGTATGGGGCCTGGAAGGTATTACTTCCAATTGATAGGGGGACAGGGTGCAGGATGCGTTTAGTAAAAGGGTAATTTTGTCGTAAGGTTCGTATCCAATAGACCTTTGCAAAGAAAATATGCCGAGAGAAAGGTTGAATTAAAGTGTACTTTTGTCACCTCCAAAAACTCTTCACGAAGCTTGCTAGATGCTAGGAAGGTTGCCCATCCGGAGGGGTACTTGTTTGATAGTGAAATAACGACTTAAAATGTCGAAAAATGTTAGGTAAAGAAAAATCTTAATGTTTAGAATAAAAACGTTACTTGCAGCGTGCAAAGGAAACATTTGATAATTACTGAATATCGGTGTTCCGAGAAGGATTGTTTTCCCAAAATTCATACGAGAAAGACGGTTATTCCCGTCGTATTGCTAGCCTTTTTAAATGCTACTGGTTCGTGGGGATGTACATCGAGAATTTTGAGTTATAAAAACGTCAGAATTCAGCGGTTAGGGCGGTCAGTCGATGCTACGGCTACCATGAAAGGTGCACTGATCGCCTACTTCACTCTACAAATCGTACTTCTGGGACTCGCGATTTCCATGGAGGAATAATACAATCAAGGACTAGAATTAGGACCTTGGATAAGGGAGGAAGGTATCAGAATTTACGTAGTTAAGTACTACCATTTCTGTGAGTACATACAGGTGTATTCTTCAGTTAGTTTATCATATACCTTGATTTGGAGGGAATGGGTCGGGTTATTGGCGAGCCGTGTTTCTTGTAGGAATTCATAGGGGTCCGATATAGAATTGAAAGACTAGGGCTAGGTTGAAGTACGCTGGTATTGATGCATGAAAATTCAGTGGTTTTATGTTTAAATTTTATGAAAGAACATTTATTGACTATAGCTTAAAAGTAGTTACCTGTGGTTGGTGGTTTTGATATTGGTTTTCGTAAACCTAGTGTTGCAATTAAATTTTCCTTACATGACTATATTAATGCTAAAGAGTTAGTTATATTTTGTTAGTTTGGTTTTTTTTTTGATTGGTGGTTTGTGTCTGTAGATCCTATAGGTCGGTGGTTTCTTCCTGTGGTGGTGGTGTCGTGGTGCTCCGTGAGAAGTATTCGGGGTCGTGTGCTAGTGGGTCGGGTACTACGTCCACGCCGAACTCTCCTTCCAGTGATGGTGGGGTTATTGGTGTGAGCTCCTCTTCGCTGGTGGTCGGTGGTTGTTGATGTATCGTCGGGTGTTGGTAACAACAGATCTCTAGATAGTAAGAGAAGTCCGGCGAACTTACGAGCATTCCACATGAGTAGTGGGCGATATTCGGCGGTCCCGAATATTCTACCAGGACCCGCGGGGTGATCCGTCGTCGTTTGTAGTCCATGGCTAGGTTGTCGAGGGCTAGTTCCTCGCTCTTTGAGTGGAAGAAACAAATGAACGCAGTGTGTCCGACCTTCGCCCGGATAGGTCTGATGTATTCGACCAATCCGAAGTTGGTCATTTCCATGTATAACTGTTCCTTGGTTTTGTTGGGCGGAATGAGTACATGAATCCTTCGTCCGTCCTCGTCCTCCATGATCCGCGTATTTGGTGGCGTACGTTCGGGAGCCCGTGACGTGCTTGGTTGTTGCGTAGTCGTCGTACTGGTTTCCGGTGGTGGTAGTGTCATTGTCACTGTCTTCTTGCAGTTCCTCAGGTGGTTTATGAGTTTGTCTATGTGTCTCATGTCTGTCCTGATTTTTACAACGGAGACTAGCTTTCCGTTGATGTCGGTGAAAACTTGGGCCGACGTGATCGGCACCAGTTTGCTAATTTCGGAGGTTATCCTCCTTAAGTCTGTGGTCTTTTTCTTAATCAGTAGACCCAGAGGGTCGTCGGGGCATAGTATCACTGTTTGGATTTCGTCCATGGTGGTGGTGGTTTCTGTGAAAGAATTGGTGAATTAGTGGTTATTCGTATTGACGATTGAGCTAGAGGGGGGGTTTCCGTTACGCCATCTGTAGGATCTACCCTCATTAAGGTGAGGTAGTCCATTAGATCCTCAATCTCCGAGGTCGCAGTTGTCGTGGTTGTTTTTTTGGGTCTACGTCTGATATCCGGAACAAGGTCCAATTCGGTGGAGTCCCAGAGGACTCCTTGGAACGGGTCCGCGTTTATCCCCGTTGGCTCGTCGATGACTAACGGGCACGGAGGTCTGGGTTTTATAACCGTGATAACTTTTATGTCGTAAGCTTTATGGGGATGGTGGTTGGTAGGATCGGTTTCATCGTCAGTCGGGTCGCAGTTAATTGGTTCTGGTGAAGGTATTAAGGGCCTGACTTCAAAACGCCCAGGGTCTACTGTTAAGTGGCGTTGTTTTTCACATATTTGGTTGTGGTGGTGTAATGTCCTTGTCGATATCCAGTTTTAACAGGGCTCGTGAAAGGTTTTTAGTGGTGGTGAGAGTGTGCCCTTTGGTAGCGTCTGTGGTTTTACCTTTTTGACTATGTAGGGTGACCCCTTATGTTTTAGCGCTTTTGTCGCATCGTCGGTGTGTATGTATGCTATGTAACCGTAGTGTCCTTTGCCGTTCTGTCCTGTTGTAGTATAGCAGTAGTCCATAGTCCCATACTATGTAAAGTAATGAAATAGGTCTGTTTGCTTAGTTTCTGGTAGCAGTATGCAGAATAATCTGTTGTCTTCCTGTGATTCTGTCAACGGTTTCTCAGTAGATGTTGGTGTCCTGGTCTTTGTATTTTCGGTTTTTGGTGGGGATATTTGATTTGTGTATCGTAGGTAGCTGCGGAGGTCCTGGAACTGGATTTGTAGATGCGTGGGTGAGATTCGGTTGATGTTCTGGATCCTTCCGTAGCCCTCTAGTAGGTTCACCAATTCCTATAGGGGTGCCTTTTGATCGTGAGGCACTAGGACGCAGTTGTTTGGGGTTGCCATCGTCGGTTTGTCTGTGCCCTTAATAGTGAATATTTGGTTTATGAAATGCAACGTCATGGTTTCACCCTCCCCTTCATAAAAAGGTTATCGCCCCGATAACGCGGTAGGTCTTGAGGGGGTTCGTCTTTTCAGTAGTTAAGTTCTGCTTCATGCTGGGGTAGGTTGTATGTTTTGTCGGAAGCCGTCGTTTGTGTCGTATTGACAGTTTGGGGAGCGTTTCTACTAGGAACCGTCGGTTTTTGTTTGCTCGTGTTTATTACCGTAGAGTAGGAGGATTTGTTGGTACGGTTGTTTCTGTATAGTAGTAGAAGTAGTATGGTAATAGCAGTGACAGTAAGTATTTGTGTAGTAAGTCCGCCATCAAGTGTATAGTTCGTGGTGGTTAGTTTTCTTTTATGATTTTTTAAGGTCTGTAGTTTTTCTATTATTTTATGAATTGATTGTTTTAGCGCTGGCCATGAGTTTCGACTGGTTGTTTCCATATGAAGTACATCGATGTGGTTTAGTAGAGATGGGTATACTTCTGTGATGTTAAGAGTTAACTCGGGTATATAGTCGCTGGATCTCGCTCATGAGCATTACTTCCAGAGTGCTTGCCCTTCATCCCTCTGCTAGTTTTAGTACCCCTATTCCGGTTAACTGGACTATTTTATTTGGGTAATTGTAGCAGCTTATACGGATGGGTTCCGGCTTAGGTGTTGAAAAGAGCCAGGCATTTTGTGTGTTCAAGTAGTCCCATTGTATCTGATTATTGCCCGTTATAACTACTTCGCATCACCGAAGATGGTTGACGTCGGGTCGCAGTAGCATGTTTATCTCGCAGCCGTTGGTGTTTGAGCTTAACCTGATAGGTTCGACGGCAGTGCATATGTAGGCGTAATGTGTTTTTACTCATTTAAGGTGTCGTGATTAAATTTCAGATAGTTTTAGTGATCTGCACTCAACGTTAGGTATTCATGGGATATTTCGATAAATGCGGAGCTCGTTGTTAAGTTGTTTATCGCTTGTGAAACCATAAGCGGGTAAAGTATGTATAGGTCGTAGGGTGTTATTGATACCAATGGCACGTGCAAAATGATCAGTACACGACCGTTTTTCCTGGTCGCGTCGACTTTGGAGATGTATGCTAATTCTTCGGGCCGTAGGTGTTGAGTTGGGATTGGTAGTTCCCCATGATCCAATGAGTTTCTGAGGTCATTGATGATTTGGGTCAGTAGGGTAGGTTTTATTAAGCCCGGGTGTACTTGTCTGTTCTTCAGTTGTGAGAAAATTGTATTCATTTTCTGCGTTGTCTCTATTTGGTGATCGAGGGATGCTATTAGCGTGCTTCCGTAGTTAGATAGAGTCAGTTCGTAGCTGAGTACATAGTTTTGGTCCGTTACTCTGGCGATTTTTGTAGCGAGTATTTCCTCGATTTTGATCAGGGCCTTTGAGTGAGAGGTTGTGATGTTGTACAACTCCTCCACCCCTCCACTTACTAAATGTGATTTTTGCTCTATGAGATTTATTATCTCGGATTGGTCGTGATATAATTGATCTAAATTGTGGTTTATCACGTCTATTTCGTCGTCGATTGCTAGGCCGAACAGACTTTTACTAATGCTGCCGATGAATCCAAGAGGAACTGTTCTTTTGGCTTTTATACTTCGTGGTGGTCTTATGTGATCTTCGGTCTTGACCTGTAGACTGGAGGTATGCGATTCCAGATCCGTATACGTTTGTTTGAGTTCGTTATATGTTAGCTCCATTAAGTCAGTGATCAATGCTAACTTGCATCTTTGTGGTGCTAATACTGCTTGACATTGTTCGAGTAAGGTATAGTATTTTTCCAACGGTTGTGAGTTGATGGCTAATCCGGTAATGTCCCATTGGATGATGATTCTCCAGTCGGTTGTTTTCAAGCGCACGGTATTAAGTCGCTCATAGTATATGCCGGGGTTGTTTGAAATTTTTTCGATGTCGAACAATTTCTTCTCTTGGGTGTTTGCCAATGCTGCGACCAGTGTGATTATCCAAATTGGGTTCATGTTGTTCCTGATTCTGTAAAATTCCGGTGAGGTTAATCCGAGTTCTCCGTTCTGGAGTGGGCGATTTTTAGTTTGTTCATGTGTTTTCGTATTGTTTTTCCATTTGGTAGCCGGAAAACGATATTGCTTCGTCCTAGAATTTCTACGATTTTTAAGGATTTATTATAATAACTGTCGGATTTACGATTTCGGGGTTCGTTTAGGATGTACGCGTAATCGCCAATTTTCGCAATTAGGGGTTTTGTTTTTTTATCATACTGTTCTTTTGATTTAAGTTTCGCCTTAAGTTGGATTTGACCGGCTTGTACGCGCATCTCGTCTAGTCGTAAGATCAAGTCACGTAAATAGGTGTTGTAGGTTCTTAATTTTTCGTCGCTGGGTATGTGCATACGGAATCGCGCGACACGTATGAATACTAGTTCGAACGGAGTAAATTTAGTCGCGGCATGTACGCTGGTATTGTACGTGAAAGTAGAGAAGTGGGTTAGGTGATCCCAGTTGTCGAATGATTCGGAATAGTTCCGGATGAAGTCGATTAGTGGTGCGTGACTTCTCTCAAGCGATCCGTTGGTTTGCGGTCTGTAGCCCGAAGTGGTTAACTGGTGGATTTTGAATATGTCCAGCATTGTCTGTACGATTTCGGAAAGAAAGCTCGTTCCTCGGTCGGAGAAGATTGCTCTGGGAGCTCCAAAACGGCAAATCAGATGTTTAGCTAGTGCATATGCGATAGTGGTTGCTCTTAGATTTGGAATTGGTACGGTAATGAGGTATTTGGGTAGGTTACATTGCGTTGCATCAGTAGGCGATAATTACCTCGCAGCGTAGTTCTCAGCTTCCCTACTGTATCGATTGATACTTTGTCAAAAGCATCGATTGGTGTGTCGGTAATGATCATGGGTTCTTTGGTTTTTATTCGTTCGATTCTCTTTTCCTGACAGCTGGCGCATGTCGGTAGGAAGTCTAGGATGTCATTTCTCATGCCCGGCTAATAGTATCTTTCGCGGATCTTTTGATAAGTCTGATTGATACCCTTATGTCCGCCGATCAATCTGTCGCGTAAGTGGGAGATTATTTTTTGTCGTTCTGGTTTGTTTGGTGATTCTACTTTACCATAACATATGGTTACTTTGATTGGGGTTTGGTTAAATGTATTAAACAGTATCTCAGTTAAGAGGCCTGGTTCGAGTGTGTCGGAGAGTTCTCCCCTTCTCGAAACTCGAAAGCTACTTAGGTTTTTCCTGAGTAGGATTATTTTAAGATTATGTAAGGTGTCCTTTAGCACGTTGATGTTGATGGAGTCGTTAGCTTTTTCCTTTATTATTAGCGAGAAAATATTGTGGTTTTTGTAATAGCTAGTTATGATTTTTCCTAGTCTCGGTATTTTCCATTTGAGGTGGAGCAGGTTTATTGCTCCGATTTCAGTAAGTAGTCGAGTGATTGCAGTAGTTGGTTCGCAATCTCGAGATAAGAAGTGTACGAGGCATTGTCGTGCTGACATTACAATGTTCTTTAAGACTGGGAGAATGCCTACATGATTTAAATCGATCAACGATTCTGAATCGGTTGAACTGGCTGTTCTTTGACTGTGGTCAGAATATTGCTTGAAAGGGCCTGGTCGAGGTGGTAATGAGAAGAATAATGGTAATTCGTCGGCCGGTGGTTGACTGAAGTCTAGTTGTATCGGCGTGTCATTGTCCAAGCTGCATTCCAGGATTTCATTGAGGTCGGAAAACTTAACGCTCAGTTACGTCTTGGTCGTTCCTAGTGGCGTGCTTCATGCAGCTGGGGTACCTGTTTTAATATTGGGGGTCATAGAAATGGCCCTGTAGTGGTGAGATAAGTTTCCCGCTTCGTTCGCTTCTCTGTTGTTTGCTTGAGGTTGAGCTCTAGCGCAAGCTTCTGCTACAGCTAGGCGTATTTTGGCTTCAGCTTGTTTTACCAATTTTTCGATTCGAGCTTCCAGTTCGGTATCGTCTGGGTACATGGGATCGTATTTATCCCTTTTGTAGAGGATTGAACGGGTGATTTCATCTAGATCCTCCTCTTCTGATATTCGGGTTGGGAGTTCGGATTCCTCGTTATCGCCGTATTCGTCGTCTGTGGAACCATATTGAGCGAGGGTGGTTTCGCAGCGATTGGCTAAGCGTTGATTAAATCTGTCGATGGATTTTTGGAGGGTTTTTTTGGTTACTGGGGAATTTACGGAATTGGGGCCGGCGGTCTCGTCTTCGTTTTCTGCGACACTGAAGCTATTGGGAGCCGTTTATATCTCCGTTTCAATATATCCGGGTTAGCTCTGGTGTCGACTATCCGGTACTTTGTTTTTGGTCAATTCGAACCTTTTTACGCTGGTTCGTGGATCGGCAATCGATGGTTGGTTGTCTGAAGACTCACTGAGGGGTTCATCCCGATCGGTGATCCCGGTTGATGACAGCATTGATCCCATTGACATGAAGAGACGTTCATCCCTCTGCTCAGAGGTGCTGTTATTAGATTTTGTTGATTCATTTGTGGCGAGTATGGGTTGAGATAGAATTTTGGGTTTGGTCCCCAGTGTAGTCGGTTGGGTACTTTTTGGTTTTTCTGCAGTAGTTTTTCGGGGTAAGCCAGATGTGCTTGCGGGTGGTGTGACCGGTTTGGGAATTTTGGCTCTTGTACAGTGAGCGATTACACTATGTTCCAAATTTGGCATGTCCTTATTAGTTTTTGAGCCTTTCGGCATTCCTCGGGGTACAGCTGTCGGTGGGTCCCCTCATAGAGTGTTAGCTATAGGTCGAGGCGTCTGCCGCTTAGCTCCTTTTTGAGGTCCCTTTTCGAGTACTAATATTTTTCGGTCGGGGAGATTGGTATTAATCTCTTGCTCCGTAGGCTGATAATTATCATCGGGCACGTCCTGCGGATTTCTGGATAGTGCGTCGGCATTGCAGTTTAATTTTCCGGGCTTATATTTGAAGATGTAATGGTAACCGATGAATTTGAACATCCATCTCATGAGTCTTTGACCAGGATCGGTGCGGTTATGCATCCAATTAAGCGGTTCATGATCGGCTATTAGGGTGAACTGCCTTCCTAGTAGGTAGGGCCGCAATTGGTGCATGGCATATTGAGCGACTAAACACTCTTTTTATGTGGTGCTGTAATTTTGTTCTACTTTATTCAAAGTCCGGGAGCGTAGTCGGAGGCATCGGTGGTTAGGGTGAAGTCTTTGGTAAAGTCTGGGAATTGGAGGATTGGGTCGCTACAAAGGCGCGTTTTGAGGTTATTAAAGCTTGCCTGCTTTTATGGTCCCCAATCGAACGATTGTACCTTTTTGAATAGGTCAGAGTGGTTTGGCGATTTTTAAAAAATTTTCTATAAATCGCCGGTAGTAATTAGCGAGGCCTAAAAATTGACGTATATTTTTCGCATTTTTTGGTCTCGGGAAGTTTTCTACTGCAGACAGTTTCTTCGGGTCTGATTCTACTCCCTTATCGCTTATTACGTGTCCTAGGAAGGTTGCTTCCTTCCTTAGAAACTCTATTTTGTCCGGGTGGAGTACCAAATATCGTCGGTGGTGGGTATGTGATGGTTTACCAAATTAATGTACGGTAATGAATCACCTGGTATTAAGAACGTGTCGTGAAATTCGTCGATAAGTCTATCTATGCTTTCTCTTTCTTCTTCATTGAAGTGATCTAGTTTCAATAGTTTCTTTAGCAGAGTAATTTTCTGCGTTTTCTCGAGTATCGCACTGCCAGGTTTTTCATCGTCTGTCTCGCTATATTGATCGAAGTCAGGAAGGGCGTATTCGAAGGGGAGTAATTCCATTGAATCTATTTCGATGGTGGTGTCATCGTCTAAAGTGTTGATGGCAAAGATTTTTCATGTGCGGTGGTGATTTGTTACCAGGCCTTCTCCGATGAAAATGTCTTTATTTCCCACGTCTACACAGGGGAGGTATCCTTCCTGTAAGTCGTCTTTCTTCAGGTCGATTTCGATCAATTGTTTACTTCTTGCTTTCAGAGTGTATTGTCGATGGACGTTATTTGGTTTGGTTGGGTATTCCGTTGAGTATGCGGATTCACCTTGAAGGTCGGACATAAAGGTATCTTGCAGTTCATATTCCCGCTTTTGATTGACAAAATACGGCGTATTGGCTTCGGGGGTGACTCTTTTTCCGTGCACGAATGACTCTTGTTCTCGAGTCATGAATGTGATTAGGTTCATGACATCTTCTGATATTATTAGTGTTCCATAGTGATATGAGATGACTGCCTCTTCGCCCTTCATATAATCTCTGCCTAATATACCTTCATGTATAATAGGGAAATCATTTAGCACTACGTGAAATGGGCTTTTTATTTCCTTGATTGTGAGGAGAGTGGTCCCTAAGGTTTTTAGTGTCTTTGGGGTAATTCCTTCAAGTTCGGCTGGATCGCTTGTGCCAATTAGCACGGTTTTTGCAAGGGAACCTAATTTAATAAGCCCTACTGAAGCTCCGGTGTCGACCATAAAGGTTAACATGGGCCATCTTCCTTCGGGTATTTTGAAAGCTACTGCGGTTGGATGGTTATCGGGTTCATGACTTTCTCCACTTCCTCCACATTCCGTAATGAGGACCTCGTTTGGTCCGCCATTGTTAGGACCTGGCGAGCTAGGTTTGAAGGTGGTTGGGTCTGCTCTGGGCTCGCCATCGGGGATTCGCGACGAGCCCGATAGGAGTTTAAATCCTGGTTATTATCTTTGGCTCGAAGGTGGTTGACGTCGGTTTCTTCTTCGCGTCGGAAAGACTCGGGTTTGTAAGAGTAATTAATCCGTTCGTCATTTTGACGTGGATATCTGTTATTCCAATTATTGGTATTCTATCGTCGATTTTAGATTCATCAGTTGATCTATCGTTGTTTGGGCGATTATCATAACGGTTTGATTGGTTGTAAGATTGACGGTTTCATTCGTATCCTCGATACTGTCGGTCCGGGGGGTTGTCGTACCGGGGGTTGTTTGGATTCTGTAGTCGCAATGCTTGGTCTCGCCGCCAGTTGTATTGCTTTGGTGAATAATCTTCTCCTCGTCGCTGCGGCGACGGTTCTGTCCGATAATAATTGCGGTTTACAGAGTAATATCCTTCTGGTCTCGGTGGTGACTGTTCTCGTCGGTAATAACTACGATTGGCTCAGTAATCTCTTTCCGGCTGTGGCGGAGCTCGATAAGTATTCGGGGGTGACTGGCTTCGAGGTCGCAAGTCGCGGACGTATCGTACTGTCTGGTATCGTGGTTCATCCGATTGCCAGCTACTGGGACGTCTGCCTTGATTGTAGTAGTAATTTCGCCGGTTTTGGTTGTACGAAACTGCAGAATACTCGGTACGCTCCCAGTCTTCGGGCCGAGCGCGATTATCTTTTATTCGGATATCTGGGATTATTCTCACTTCCATCCTGGTTTCCATTCTTACCGCGTCCACGTATGCTTTTTGTAGAATGTCCGGTTGTGTTGCGTCTACTTGCCTCGCTATATCGGGATATAATCCACGTATGAAGACGTCAATAGCTATGTTGGGGAGTGGAGACATCATTAATTCGAGAGTTTCGGCGTTCGCGCGGGGCGATTTTTCCATTAACGAATTTTTGGCTCCGTTGAGTAAGATATTCAGCTTGTCGTGAAAATCTCCTGCGGTGTCTCCTTGCTTCATAGTTAGGCCGTTGATTTTTCCAGTGTAGTATGCGTAGTTTTTCCCGGGGGCGAATCGGTTTTTGAGGTGGGCAATGAGCTCGTCGATGGTATTGATGGTTTTACCATACATGCTATCCCGCACCTTTCCGTTTAGTCGCCCTAGTAGGGCCTTGCAGTACTG
>UELV01098214.1:2493-12679 GCA_900490015.1 Megastigmus stigmatizans | reverse complement strand
TCGGGGTCTTGGTCGTTAATGGGTTAAGGTGAAACAATACGATACAGTATAAATCGACTAAATGCTAAATACATTGGCGATAGTACATTTTTCAAGCCCCCGCAGAGGTAGTACCTTTTTCAAGCGCGCATGCCAGATAGTGTCGTTTTAAGCGTGTATCCCAGATAGTACCTTTCCCACCCTACCGTCGAAATAGAAACACAAAGTATTAATATTAAATAGCTTTTATTAATCGAAATCGCTAATGTAAATCAAAATAATGATAATCAAATGGGCGTTATAAAATTAATTATAAATTAAAATTTCACGCCTTACATTTTACAGAACGAAAAGTAAATGATTGATACAAGATATATAAGTAATGAAAACTATGCAAATCCTGAATACAGATACCCTTCGTTTATAACTTATCTGCCATCAAGCAGAGTTTCAAGGAAATATTTGCAGAACACTTTCCAGAGATTTTCAATAAGATGATGTAGAATACAAAACCACTTTATAAAATGGAAACATTTCATCACGAAAATGTTAACTTTAAGTTAGTACAAATTACCCGAGGGAGCGTTAGCGACCGAGGAATTGTAGCTAGTATTATATTAAGCAGCTTTCTGACGATATCGTCTCCTTTGTCTCCGCTGACATTCCGTGTCAGCTACTCTCGATTTATTTTTTAGCGCATATCCAACCATGACCAGTTTTTAAGATTCTGAAGAACAAAGAATCTCGCACGTCTTATGGAAATGAGGGTTCAATCGATTTGTCTGTCGAGGCAAGGTCCAACAATGGATTATTTTTTAAATATTAGAGGTTAAAGGATTTTATATAAATATACTATGTATTGTAAAATCAGATGTCTATCCCCCTGTACCTCCAAAACTGGGCATTTATGGACCTCATATCCATTGGAGTTTTTATCAGAATATCATAAATTACATTATGCTAAATTTTTAGCCAAATCGACTGCACCTAATTTATTTTCATAAGAAACGGGCCCTTTTGTAATGTAAAATTTACATTGACTCTCTGTATCTTTTAACATTATCTTGTGTCGGATTATTATCTCATGAAAACTTTTGATCAGGTTTTAATCAATATGTCTGAAAGCCAAGTTTCATGAGTAACGGCGTGCGGGATTTTGGAATTCTAATTTAAAATTATAATAAACAACTACGTGCTAATGCAAGTTTGAAATCCTTAAAATTAACTATTTATTATAATTCACTCATTGTTACTACAATGTTTAAAAAAATATTATTGTTATTAGGTGCTTAATGAGTAACTTTGTTATTTCTTACAGCAGATTTTCGTTGCTTATTAAATTAATTTATTTAGTCCATCATCATTTCATTAAATCCATTAAAAAGGAGATAGTTTATATTACAAAAATATTTAGGATGCATAAATTACAACTAATGAATAATTTTTGTTTCGATAAAATTTATTTTTTACCATTTTCTAATCATTCAATAAAAATTTTAAGAGAACTATATATTAAAGATATTTGCCTAATTAATTAGCACAAATCGATATTTATAGTTAGTTTTTTACAAAGTCTGTTACAATGAATGTTGAAATAAAAAAATTCTATCATCGTCATCATGTATTAATATTCAGTACAACGAGAAACAAGCATTTCTACTTTATAGTTTTCCTTAACAGGAAAAAGAATTAAAAAATAAAATAAAATAGATCTTCCGGTATCATCTATTCTCAGTTATCACGTTGAATAGGGAATACTTTATTATTGCCGATCTTCTTTACAAAATTTTAAAAGATAATTTGTATAAGCACATATAATCACTTTTTATTTCAAGAATGATACTATAAGGTAATGTTTTTATATTTTTCAACAAATTCTCATTCATAGTTATTTGTAAGATTTTCTATACCTAAAATAAAAAAAGCATAAACATTGTGCAGCGACCATATAATTTTTAATTGATATTTTTCATTTACCAATAAGGGACAGAATCGCATTTTTGATCATCCAAACATTATAATACTGTTCTTTAATATGGACTATAAATATGTATTTTTAGTTCATTTCAATTATATCTATAACAATACTGAATTAACCGAAATAATTCCAAAATTTGCTTAAAATTTTCATTTATACTGCATTTTATTTTTCAACAAAAATCATTGAGTCCCACTCTCAAAACTAAGTTCCGCAATTGATCATGAGAATGTTCTTTACACAAACGACTCCCAGAAGAATTGCCCGCGCTTGCAGCTCTTTCAGACACCTGAGACCACTTCAAATGCTTGATTTCCCGCGTGGAGAAAATTTCCAACACCATTTAGTTTTACTATACTTTCATTTATCGAAATTCATTATTCTTGTCTAATCTGTTCTGTTTATCACTTTTTCTTTGCACTTTTGCATTTCTTAAAAATTGCAATATTTCTAAGCGAACTACCTATATAAATTTTGTTGCCTGTTGAAAAAACCTGCATTGAAATCCGGGAGTAAAGGCAGCTGCCGTTTCGGAACTCCTTAAGAATTTCAAAATAAAATTATTAACCAAATTATTAAATAAATTACATATAACCAAATTTTTTTATATATTAACCTTAAAATGTTAAATAATAGTGTAAAAAATTTCATAATATAATTTTAATAATAATAGGAATATATTAGGTGTACAACTTTGCTTTCGTTTTTATACATTTGAATTTTATATGTACTGGGTAATTGAATGAGTTTCTTCATAAAGAAGTCCAATCTATTTTTTCAATAAGTAAAAAGAATATTCTTCAATTCAAAAAGAATTCAAAAAGAATTTTTACAACAATTATTCAAAATGTATTCAAAAAGGATTAATTATAAATATTGAAAACGTTCACAAATGTTCGCTTTGTAACAATTTAGAAAGTATTTGTAAACTATTCTTTTTTTGGAATAATTAGAAATGAATAATTTGAAAAGTTTAGGCACTGATAAAGTAATCTAAAAAAGTTAATAGAGTTCTTTTACGAGGTACCCCATTGGGTAATTTTTTGTTATAAAAATTAAATGCATTTAGTTAGAATAAAACAATTATTGTAATAATTAATGTAAAAAGTTTAAAAAATTTTAAAAACTCGACCGTGCCGAAATCAACTTGAACCTTACACCTTCGGATTATCAGCCTGTTACCTAATCACCACTCGACCACAATAACTTCTGACATACGTGCAGGTAATTCTGATATATATGAATTGTATATAAATAGTTGTACATAGCTTTATATTCTGTTTCACTGTTTCCGAGATAAAAGCGAAAAAAGAACTGGAATCTCAAAATATCCGATTTTTTATAATTATGTCTGTAAATATCGGCGCCTTATACAACGTAGACGTTATGTACTGCCGGATATTACAGCTTAATTGACTGTTAAATTTAATAAAAATGATATCAATTTAGAATAGTTACAGAAATTAAGTTTACACATATTCTTGTGTGCTTTTTTATAGAGACAATTTTTCAGGAATACATTTTTTAATTACAAAAAATGCATAAACAATTCTGAAAGAATAACAAATGTCATTTTGTATTATGTTATGAACGTAATTAATAATGATTCCATTTAAAAATGTAACAGCTCTTTAGCTCTTCTTTCAGCTATATTATTGGTTAATTCTGGTCAATTACTATTGAAATCAGCCAATGAAATAAAGGAAAGCTAACACCATACGATAAAGAACTTCACTTTCGCGAGTAGTGTAGAGTAACGAACACCAACAAGGTGAATTTTCGTTTGCGGTTGCAGTGAGCACAGACAGTTTTAATTTTAAGTTTAATTGCTTTTAATTTTTATTCACATGCATCGGAGAAGATGAATTTCAAGAGCTTAGAACAACATTTGCATTTAAGTATATACATAAAATTTGAAATATATTTTACTTATGCGTAAATTTAATTAATTAACTTAGATTTATCCTAACCTAACTTTATTCAAAGCCACATCTAAATCTCAAATTGATGTCTCTATGTATATTCTGATATTATAAGTAATTTCAGCTGTCTTCTTCGCAAATAAAGTTGTCATTTTCACATTTTCACGTATTTTAATTTTCCTGTCTTGTTATCGTATTTACCAGTATGTGTTTCAAGTTGGTTTTGCTAGAATTATGGAAAACTTTATTTGAAAATATAATGCAAAAAAATATAATAAAATTAATGTTCATTTATGTCTGAATATTAAATATGTGATCTGCTTTAACAAATTCAATAAAACCAATTGATTATATTATTTTTCCTCCAGTGTGTTTAGTATCCCTATTTAAGGGTACACCCAATCATCTGTATCTGATGGAATACTATTTAAATTGCGTGCGTTTTCGTGAATCTACATAACCTTAGTCTAGTTGTACTGATTGGAACGGTCTATTTTGGCTATGGTTTCGAATCCGCTGAAGTAGCTGAAATCGCTCCAGTCTATTCAGCGGCACATTCGACAGGTTAGCATCAGGCAGCAGAGTTGAAGTACATCCAGCCAGAAAATGGAAAGGTGTCAGCGCAGAGAGGTCATCGATGTCAAAATTTAGTGCCCCAAGTGGGCGTGAGTTAAGGCAAGCTTCGATCTCAACAAGAACTGTAGACAATTCCTCAAAAGTCAGAGTGTATTCACCTACAACTCTTCTCAGATGGTGTTTTACGAGCTTAACTTCGAATTCCCTTAACCTCCTGAATATGGAGTGCTAGGAGGAATAAACACCCAATCAGTCCCGTCATTTGCAAGAACCTAAGCAGTCTCTAGATAGAAATCCGAAGCTCGCTGAAACATCGCTTTCAATTACTTATCAGCCCCATCGAAGTTAGTGGCGTTGTCGCTATAGAGTTTTCGGTAGACACCCCGTCTACCAACAAAACGGAGATACACACTAATGAACGGCGCCGTAGTTAGGTCACTAACAAGCACCAAATGAATAGCCCGATTAGAAAAGCATACGAACACGACGATATACCCCTTATGCGACCTCTACCCACGATCTTTAGACGTACGAATCTGAAAGGGACCTGCATAATCTAGTCATGTTATGTCAAATGGCCTACTAGCGCTCATACGATCTTCAGGCAGGTTTCCCATTAACTGCTCAGCAGAATGTGGCTTAACTTGCTTACAAGCTACACACTTATGAATAATTGATTGTACCAAACTATTTCGATCTAAAATCCAAACCTGCTGCATCAAAATACTAGACGTCAAAGTAGGACACCCGTGAAAGCAGAGATGATGCGCAAAGTGCACGAACAAGGAATTGAAATCAGAATTCTGTGCCAGAATCGGGGGTTGCTTTCGATCGAAAGAGAGATCCGAATGCGACAGTCGGCCTCCTACACGTAAAATATTATTTTTGCATAAAAAGGGGTTGGGTTTAACTTACTGAGCCGACTGCACTTCGGCAATCTCTTTCCTGACTTCACTCTCTCTATCTCGTTAGCAAAATTGTTCGCCTGCGATAAACGGATAACAATACTACGAGCTTCAGGTAATTCCGTCGAAGTGAGAAACGAAGGAAGCGCCTCGTGACCGTTTTTACGCGTACGCAAATTGAATAGTGGACTCCTACAAAATGCAATAACACGAATCAAGCGTGACAAGGAAGAAAAATGAGTCAAAGTTTCTGATTCGGTAGGTAATTTCTGCGTATGAAGAGTTTGCTGAGTTTCTACTGCGCGCGGCCACTGCGAAGTAGATTGGGAAAGCCCAAAAGGTCCGCGCCACCAAAATTCAGTTCGAACTAATTCCGCCGGCTCAGAACCTCGGGTTGCCAAGTCAGCTGGATTTTATTTGGTGGGCACGTGCGCCCAAGTGTCTTCCAGTTGCACGGGTGTTTTCGCAACCAGGTAAGCTCTATTTGACTGTCGGATTAAGCAAAAACTGAAATCGCCTTGAGGAAGTCCAGCGTCCTAACGTGATTAAAGAACTTGACGAGAAGAGCACCGCCGCAGAACTCAAGGTTAGGGATATTAATGGTTTTGACCGGAGCAACCTTTGTCTTAGCGGCTACCAATGAAACGCTAAAGTTACTGTCTACTTCAATAATCCGCAAATAAATCACAGCAGCATAAGCCCGAGAAGATGCGTCGCAAAAGCCATGGAGCTGACAGAATCGATTAGCTGTTACGTCTAGCTACCTACCGATTGCTAACGACGGTAAATTGGATAACGACTTGCAGTACTCATACCACCGCTCGAAAAGCTCTGTAGGCAAAGGAGAATCCCAGTCGCACTTCTGGATCCACAAGTCCTGCATCAGGATTTTCGCCGCTATTGTGATTGGAGAAAGCCACCCAAGCAGTTCAAATAATCGAGCAATATTGAACAGGATAAAATGCTTCGTCGAGGCTGCGAATGGCTGTGCGATGTCCGTGACATTGAACTTAAACTACTTCTGAGCAGGACTCCAATGAGCACCAAGAGTCTTGACCGATTTATCTGTATCGATTTGCTTCGCCAGACCTTGCCGTGCGTGCAAGGGGAGGAGCTCTGGATGGTTTGCAACTCACTTGTCGAGAGAAATGCCTGCCGACGTTAAAATATTGGTAAGCTCTACCCTTTTTTGTTGCGCGGTAGTAAGCTCGTCGGAACCAGCAAAGGTGTCGTCTACGTACGTCTCGAATCTGATACACTCAGCTCCAAACAGAAATTTAGCCCCTTCGTCCTCGGCGAGCTGTAAGAGAGTACGCATAGTTAAGTATGGGGCACAAGTTATCTCATAAGTAACGGTGGTCAAGTGATAATCAACAAGAGCAGAATCAGCAGTAGGAGCGCAGACGATTCTCTGAAGGTCCTGGTCAACACGATTCACGTTAATTTGCCGAAACATTTCAACAATATCAGCAGTGAACACAAATAAGTACCTACACCAATTGAGATGAATCAACAAGAAATCACCTTACAATGGAGCACCTGTGAACAAAAAATCATTGAGGAATCGCCCGTCTCGAGCCCGCCTAGAAGCATCAAAAACTACTCTAAGTTTGCATGCGGAAACTGAAGCCTGGACTACGGCGAGATGTGGCAAGTACCACGCACCTTCCTAATAAATCTCAGTATCTGAAACCCGTGTAATGTGCCCTAAGCGTTCATATTCCCCCATGAAATGTCGATACTCCTGAGCGACTTTGGAATCACGAGCAAATCGACACTGCATTGTAGAAAGCGATCCAAGAGCCATTTGTCTAGTCTCAGCTGCAACAGAAGGTAGATCAGCCTTCACCGGGAGCCGCACCTCATAGCGTCCCTCTGAATTGCGCGTATGTGTTTTTCTAAAGAGTTTCTCACACGCTTCATCGTCGGACTTCAACTTGGATAACGACGAGGGTAAGTCTTCGAGCGTCCCGTGTATTCTCCACCTGCAATGTATCTGAAATAATCCACCCGAAAACCGTATTTGGAGCGATGAGCTGCGAAGGTAGGAAACGTCATAGTCTGGCACGGAGCAATTGCCCGTAAGCATCAGCCCCCAGAATAATATCAACCTTGTTCGAGACGAAAAATTTCGGATCTGCTAGAGTGAGGCCTGCAAACTGCTCAAGGTCGAGACCATTGATGCTATCAACTGTAAGGTGCGACGTTAGACGAGGAAGTTCGAGTCCCTCTGTTTTAAGCTCGAACTTCGTTTCGACACTAGACCTTAAAATAAGTTGCGTCATCAAGCGCGCAGTGTCCGCTGTACTGGCGCCAAGCCCTGATAGCGGCATGTAAGTACTCTCCTTTTGGAGTCCTAACGATCGTACAATCAACTCTGAGACAAATGAAGCTTCCGAACCCTGATCTAAAAGTGCCCCAATGTGGGTTCTATCATCTACACTCGCACTGTAGCCAAAATAATCCGCCACTTATGAGCCGAGATACTAGCCACATGCAAGCTACCAACAGGAGTTTTTGAACTCGAATTACCTACTTAAGACCCACCGGTATTTTGCTGCACAGGTTGTGAATACCCAGGAGCTCTAAGATGTAGGAGCGTGCGATGCTTATCCTGACAAATCGAGCAACGTTCCGCTGAAGTACAAGCATTGGCCCTATGCGAACCGAAGCAATTAAAACAAACCAGCAACCGTCTAACAGTCGCGAGTCGCTTATGTGGAACTTTATCTTTTAGCTTGTAGCATTTCGAGAGAGAATGCGAGGCGCAGCAAAGAGAGCACTTTGCAGTTCCAGACGGTCGAGACGTGCTAGTGTAAAAGACCTTAGGAGGACCCTACACAGAAAAAAATTTGGCATTGTTAGAACCCGAGCTATGGCGATCTAAAAGTACAAATTACTCCTGTATTGGCTCAGTACCAAATATATGCTTCTTACAAGACAAAATTGGTAGCGCTGCAGTACAAAGTAGGTTGTACTTGCTACATTCCAAACTTCGAGCTCTCATAGCTCCAAACGTCGTATTGTGTGAGTACACACATAACTGTACTCTGATATTACCAACACTGGACCGCATTGAGCACGGAAAATTGTAATGTATTAATTCAAAACATAGCTGTACTCTCATAATACCAAATTTTTTTCCGTGTATGTACACGCAGGAACCGGTCTTTTTTCTGCTTTTCGCTCAGGAGCAACCTTGCTAAGAGTTAGAGCTCTTTTCTTCAGGAACTTTGTGAAATCTACAAGCTTTGGATGCAAGCTCTTCCACTCCTATTAAGCTTGCACAAAACACTTCTTCCAGTTCTACTTTACTCGAACCAATCCTCATTGAGAAAATGGATTTGCAATTGGATGTTATAAATGAGACCAGCTGTAGGTTATTCTTATTTATATAACTTAATTACTTAATATTACTCAGAGAATTATTTCTTATTTTTAAGATTATTCTTTAGCTTATGTTCAAACTTCAAAATGTTATTTATTGTATTAAATAAATTTAAATTTTATATCGAATAGTTGAAAACATTAAATATTAGACTTCATTGCTCGACTCAAAATATTCATTGATAATGTATTACTATTGTTTATTTTAATTAGATTCTTTACAATCTTGAAACTTTTAATTGAAGTATTTTTATTAGTTTAACTTTAGCAAACAACAGTGATGATAAAAGTAGCTGAATTCGGCTACGGCATAGTTCATGGGCTCAGAGCACGGAGGTTGGCAGTCCTACCTGCTGCGAGGAGCAGAACCGAAAAATAAAGGTAGAGGAGAAGCAGCTTTAACTTTTTTGTCCAACAGTCTTAATTCAAAATAGGTAAAATTAATTAAAGAGTGTTATGTTGTGGTCTACACTTGAGAAATGTGAGAAGGTAAAAATGTGAAAATGTAAGTACAGTATTTATTTAAAATTCTATTTATATTTTAGTAAAAATTATTGGCGATATTATACACTTATCACCAATCACAACTTATCTCTTATTGAATTTAATGGATATGATATATATGATTAATTTACTTTTTAGCAATTGAACTAATTAAATCGCGTATTATAAAAATAATTATGGAAGTAAAAAATAAATGTTTAAGGAATAGAAATTATTATTTAGCAAATTGTATACAGATTCATTCAATTATTAATAATTTTGAACAAGTTTTAATATAACCTAACACAAATTATAGTGACAAATTATAACGACAAATTATAATATATATCTCCTTTTTTTTATTATTTATATTAAACAGCACTGATCAAAATTATAATTGATGATACTACTGAAGTTAACAGGCAGGTAATATATGAGGTTGGTATAGTTATATTACATTATTTTATTTAAACTAATAATGAATTCAAATATATATTGAATTATACAAAATAGACGCGTCTATTTGTTGTATTTCTAGTGTTTAGTAGGCATCCTGATCAGGTATTATATTAAATTAAATATTATATTAAATAATTATTTATGTTAAAAAACTGATTAATCTTAATTATAATACAAATAAAAATTCTTTAATAGTTGAATTAACTTATTCTGCTACATTTATAGTGTTGATTATGAAGAAATGTATTATTCTTGACGATGTATTGAGCTCTTTGAAAAAAAAATTGATATGGTCGAGATTCAAACCCGAGCCCTGCAAAAAAATAAAATAATATACAGGACCAACGGCTTAATCCACAAGACCAAACATAATTAATAAGTTCTTATAAGTTGAAACTGGTACCCGTTTATCGACCCCACAGACGCAAAATTGGTTCAAATATATAAGGAATGGAAATCAGTACCTGATCAGGATACCTACTAAACACTAGACATAC
>UELV01098210.1:0-11985 GCA_900490015.1 Megastigmus stigmatizans | reverse complement strand
TATATATATATATATATATATATCATGGCGTAATAAATCAAGGCCAATTTATTCATTTTTTGTGTTCCTCTAGGCGAATAAGTGAAAGCCCGCTGGCCGGCTCTCAATAACATATAGGCCAATTTATTTATTTTTTGTGTTCCTCTAGGCCAAATCACGACCTATATTTATGATACCATTATATATATCATGCCGTAATAAACGCACGTTTCAACAAATGCTAGAATTGATTTGCCTCAGGAAACCCTACCTAAGACTAAAGGCCTCTCATCCTCGTTCTTCGTTCGTAACGGCTGTTTCGCTATCCGAAGGCTAGCGGCGCCTGGAGGAAGGGTGTAACGGCGTTAGTTCCCAAACTCGTCCAAATTCCGCGCGCGAGAGTGAGAAAGTGCGCGCAACTCTGGCGGAACGGATAAGAACACCGATGCGAAAAGACACCATACTTGTTCGTTCGACCGAAAGAGAGCCATGTACCAAGAAGCTCTCTCGTATGTGTGCAGATTTGTGACCTTCCGTGACGGTGCAACGAGTGCAGTGGTGAAGGCACGAAGCATCTCCACTATCCTACACGAGCCACCGAAAGAGCGAGCCACCGCGGTGCTCCGGGGAGAAAGAGAGAGAGCCTCCAGCGGATGCTGACGCGGGTGCTGCTGGCATTCCACGGAGGTGCGATTGCACTAGCAGCTAATGTCCGTGATCGCATCGAGAGATCACTGCTGCAGGCGCGTTGCCCTGGCTGATTAAACCCCGTTACAATGTATAGATATACATGTAGAATGATGACAAATTAACTTACTATCACTAATAATAATTATTAATAATTGATTATTAATTATTGTTAATAATATTAGTAATTAGGATATGTATATTACAAAACATTTTTTTAAAGTAATTTATTTATTTGTTTGCGTTACTTGTAAAACACAAACAAATAAAGAAATTACATAAGATATAAAACAATTGTAAAAGCATTATCCATAATTATTAGTAATAATCAATTTTTATAATTTTATTAGTAATAAGTTCGTATGGAATAAATAACAGAAGAATTTAAGAATGAACTTTCACAAAGAGCAACTCATCATTTTAAAACATCAATGAAATATAAATAAATTTTCCAACCAAAAAATTATGAATGAAAACCGACTCATTACTCGCCTTAAAATTCTTTTTGAAAAGTGTAAATTATAAAACAATAGTTAAACAAAAGTTTGAACATTAAAAATTAAAATTTAAAGCCGAAAAAGAAAAATTAATTCAAATTATCGGCGAGACATCCAGTACTTGTTCAGCGAAGCGTCTCTTTAGCTTTGGCAATATGCAAAAGCGCACAAATCGGATTCCCCAAAGGTTGATTACACACACCTCATTACACTTTTTTTTCGCGCGTCAGGCGTTCAGCTCAGTCGCAAACCAGCTGATTGCTTCACGCGCTGATCTGTCATCACCCGATGAACTTTGATGTACATATTTTCTTTCCACCTCTCTGAATTTTCGGCAGGAACCGAAGTATTCTGCCTAATCCAAAAAGACATGTTAGTCAGCCATTTACAAACTTCGATCAATGACATATAGAGCCGATTGAGCCGATCCCAGACAGAGTCCCTCTCTCGAGTAGTAGTAATCTCTCGATATTTTAATAAACGATTAACGTTTAAGCATAAAACTCGGACTTCAATTCTAATCCAACCTCATACTAAACAAATGGATACTAAAGCTAATCATTTGAGATGATAACCAGAACCACATAAATTAAATTTAACATATAGTTTAATAATAAACATTATTTTCATCCCTTCCGGACTGGAGAACTTTATACTTAGTTTATTTAATATACGATGAATGCGTGGAGTGGTTCTAGTTGCGTTGCGTGGCGATCGGTCAGTCGTTCCTCATTCAGATGTTGGATCGTCCTTCCCGATGCGGCCCGATGGGGATGCTTTTATTGTGCTCCATCGGAGGTGGTGGAAGTGGTGAAAATCGCCTCGTGTGATTTTTGTAAAGCCGACAATTTGACTGTTGCCGGGAAGAAAAATGCTGCTTCTGCTGACGCTTGCATTTTATGGCGTGGTCAGCTACGAGTTACGCTTCTATGGAATGCGGCAATGTACGCCGCATTTTCTTCTGAATTAATATTTGCGCGCCAATGAATAAAATCATAGGACAGCTAGCTCTCCTATGTAACACGGCCGGGGCCTCATCACCTGCGCACACGCAGGTGCCGTCAGTATGCGCGCAAATGAGAGGTCGACGGTGTGGTAACGAAAACAAGTCAAGAAATGATGCCGATTTAGAAAAATGTCTTGGCTTGAGTACGACACTTGTAATGTTGCATTGTTGTGATGCTCTAAAGAAGCGTTCTCGATGTCGGCACTTAATTCTTCCTCTGCTTCTTCTGAACTAGAATCAGTTCGTGGCTCAAAATCATCGTCATCCTCTTCAACGAAATCTTCTTCACCTGAAGACACTGCATCCAAAACTTCCTGGTGCTCATCATATTCCAGCAGCAGTTCGTTAACAAGTCGACGGCGCAAATTATAAACCATAATCCGTTTATTATGCATAAAAAGTAAATTATTCAATATAAAAAAAAAATTTATAGCATTTTCACTTGTACTTACGATTTATATAGATATTTTAGAATAAATAACTTCAAAATTTTTCACGAAATTTTCCACAAAAATCAACGTAACTGACACACGGGGGTGCTTTGGACCCCACACTACTTTTCACACGCTCTATATGGTAGCTAACGCTATACTGATTTACTAATACTGCACAAACAGCTTGGGTCAAGCCTTAACCAATGCTAGGTGGCACCACAAAGCAAACAGTGGCGCGTAACTTTGAAAAATTTTCGGTCAAAAACACTCTGGGGTCTTTCGGACCCCCAGTGTCATTTAAGGGTTAAATGAGCAAAATATACAAAAAGACGCACGCTGTAGTATGCAAGTCTTGTGAAAGTTTACACAAAAAAGGATATGCTAAAATGACTATGACTTTCGTAATATAGAACGTAGTTTATAATATTACGAGAATAAGACTTGATACACGGAAAAAGAGTGATCGCTAAATTAACAATTTGTGCAAGAAACGTATACGATTACAATAATGATTTAGAGAAAAATTCGCATATAAATATAAGATTACCAAATTTGATAACAAATTTATAAAAATAAAAGTTTAAAAATGCTTTAGACAAAAATTCACAAAAATTTGATTTAGACCAAAATTCGCAAATATTTGATTTTAGAAGAAATTCGCAGAAAAATAAAAATATAAGATTACAAAAATTGGTTAAGATGAACATTCGCATAAAATTGATTTAGACAAGAATTCGCATAAAAATATAAGAGTAAAAAAATTGATTTAGCTAACAAATTCGCATAAAATTGGTTCGCAAAAAAATATAAGATTTCAAAAATTGATTCATACAAAAATTTGCATCAAACAAAATAAAATTGTAGAAGTAAAAATATAAGATTACGGAGATTGCAAAAATGTGAATTTTCATAGAAAATTTCGCTATGTTACATGCGTCTGAAAATTAAATGAATAGTTGATTTAATAAACACCAAAATTCTAAATAAAAATTCTAAAGGGAAATTCACATGTGTTAAAAGTTAAAAAATTTTATTATTGAAAGGTATTAAATGATAATATTGTGGAGTGGTTTCCGATGACTAAGGTTGATACTATGATCATAAAAGTACTAGAGGGTATGTTTGCATCCTTTCCGTGTGTGTCTAATCATTTTCTTGACGTGGTGTAAGAAGCACAGGGAGTCCTGGAATTGTATCTTCTTCTAGGCTAGGTGGTCGATTGGTTTATTTCGGACTCCCGGATGATTTTGAATGAGTATTCCCATCTGCTGTGCTGGTTGTATTTGTATATTTTCGATAGCTTTTATTTCGCTTGGTATAGATCGATGTTGCTTTTTTTTTCTGAAAACAATCTTTTCTGGATTAGTGTAAGGGGACCCCCACAAATAATATTTTTCACAGAATAGCGCTAACAAATAATTGCTATCATTATAAAAGATCCATCAAATATAGTTATTTTTTTATACCGTATTACTTTATAGAGTTACTGTTAATATATACATTTGAGAATTAATAACTGTATATTGTTAGTCCAACATTGAATTATTGTAAAATAATCTCTTGAGTTTTGATTCACCTCATATGGTAAATATAAAAATATTATCGATTTTGAATACGTTGATGCTAGACAAAAGTTTAGTGAAGTACTATGAGAGTTATTTGTTAAGTTTTTGTTTTCTCTTTCTCTGTTTTTTGTTTTTATAGGCCGATTTTATTATGTGCTAGTGACGTGTATTATATAAGAGCACCAAAAATGTGATTCGAATGTACCTTTGTTGTATGCATGTTCCCATATTGTCCATTGGATCTTTTGACTTGTGTATCTATTTTTAAATGGCAAGGGATTTTACTCCGTGAAATTGCTCATGGTGATTTTGTTGATTTGTTGTGGTCCTTATCTGGTCTTTAATATAATGTGTAAGGTTAATATTTCCGCTAGAATCGCGTTGCCGACTGTAATGGCATATGATTCTCTTTTGAGAGCATATGCAATTTGTGGAACACAAATACCGTAACTAAAGCGCATGAAGGTCGTAATGATCCTGTCTACGCGGGGCTTGGAGCATGTATTCATACCGGCACCATGAGGAAATGTTTATACGTTCTTTCTTTGCCTTACCCTTTCCTAGTCATATTCAATTTCATGACTGTTTTTATTATTTATCTTCCACTGTCGAAAGACACATTTTAGGTGGATTGTGTTATTACATTCCTACCTATTTACACATTTTTTGTTTCAAAGACGGGATAACGGAAAAAATTATTTTTGTAATCTAGGTTTTTTGTTTTAATAATATTATTTTTCATTCTTTAAAAGTCACCCGTTTCCCTTATATATTTGTGTTCTCTTTTTTCTGAATATTACTTCTTTTGGAAGCTGCATAACGTTAGGGATACATTCCGTGTAATATGTATGTTCATGATAGCATGGATATGCAAATTAATGGGATTTTCCTAGTTAAACGTCTGTGCGTAAGACATGTTTGCACATAATAAAATTTATATTTTAATAAATTGGTAGATTTATACTCGTGAATAGAATGTTTAATATTGTACTTCATTATATTAATTATCCTTTGCATGACCTGTATTTTAAATAATAATTTATTTATTCCCTTTCTATTTTACGGAGTTTGTCTCAAATATATTGATTATAAGATGTACACCGCATTCCAAAGAAGCGCAACTCGTAGCTGACCTCGCCATAAAATGCAAGCATCAGCAGATGCAGCATTTTATATGAATAGTTTATATATAGTTATGTATATGCATGTTTCTTCCGAACTAGAGAGAAAAAAAATCGATTGCGTTTATGAGAAAAAATATTTTGTAATCATGTGCATAAATGTATTAAATATATATGTCTCAAGTAAAATATCATTAAAAAAACTTTATGGTTACTAGTTTTCTCGTATATTTTGTTAGATTTGATAATTTTAACTTTTCAATCGTAAATAATTATCGAAACTTAATCCAAAAAAAATTTTTTCTTTTGGGTGTCGGCTAATAATTTTCATTGATGTATTTCGCTTTATCGTTTTGTTATTTTGAATGTAGTTTCTAACTATTTATTAATTGTTTATTTCTAGATTTTTTATTTTGAAGGGTATAGTTATTTAAAATTTGATTCTAATTCTTTATTAATTTCTATGAAAAATCGTTCAATTTTAGTCTTGCTATTTTTCCCTTCAAAAATAATGATAAAAATATGTATATAGCATAGAATAAGATTATTTGTATAAAAGGTATTGTTTAGGAAAGACATAATAATGTTAAAAGTTTGTTTAAAATAATAATTTGCATTTGTTCGTTTGTTAGTAAAAAGTTATACAGTTAAATGGTTCTTATAAAATAATAATTTAAAGCTGAAAGCTCAGATGAAGGTTAAAATTAGTTAAAAGCTTAGAATATAAGTTTACGTTCTGTTTATTTAATTTAAATTGAGTTAGTTTTGAAGGCAAATGTAACTGCGAGCGAATTCCATAGCGTCTTATTATAAACATTGGCGAGCGACCGCATACGAATGAAAATATTTCGATTACGATGCGCGATCTATAGCCGTAATAGAAAAAAATTATTATTAAATGAAATTGCGTATGTGAGTGTGAGTGCGAGGCGTTATGTACATATGTTAATGTACGGGTGTCAGTGCCGGTGTTTGTAAGCGGAATTCATGTACATGCATGCGCCTCGGATCGAGGGGAGCAGAGGCGTCAGTAGGGAGGATTCGTCCTGAAACTGAGCGAGTCCGAGAAGGATGGAATCGACGTGCACATGCCTTCCTTTGGGATAGTTTGTTGCCGTGGTGCTAACTGGACCTGCCGCCGGACTGCAGCTAGATTCACGGTTCTCTGAGAAAGATATAAAAGCGCGAAAGCGCGAGCCCGAGGCATTGCTTGATCCGGCCTTCGTCCGAGACGCACGAATACTTACCGCGCTTAGCAACGGCAGATCAATTGTGTAGATCCAATAATTATAAGTGATTTATTAAATAATAAAAAAGTGAATCAATTTATATTTTTCTCAAATTATATTTTTGTGTGTTGTGTGCGTTCATACCAGAACTCCCATCAGTGTCGGGGATCCTCACTACATCCACTACAAAACTTGGTGCTGAAACCCGATAATTATTAGCAGAGGTGTTCGTGGGAAAGTGCAGTGTAGTAAATTAAATGAGCGTCTAAATTTCGCGCCATAAAAGTCTAATATGCCGCCGAAGAAAAGGAAAGGAACCGCAATCGAAGTCAATGGGACGAGTTCTGCAGGTCGATCATCGCTCGACGCGTTCCTTGCGGTCGCGGCTGTCGTACCGGAGGCTTAGCATCGACGAAGCGGGGAGACATCTGCTGGAGTCATCAGCAAGTAGGAAAATATAGATCCTATCCCTGAAGAGGCGCTTCTAGCAGGGCACAACGGCGGTGATTGACTCAGCGATCCCGAGCTGCCAGGAGAGACGATGCCCGTTCACAGGTACACCAGGTACGCGCGCGCGAATGTGTGAATAGCACATCGCTGCCGGGCGATCACAGTGTTGCGAATCGAGTACATACGGTAGATCCCGTCGAACGAATAACACTAGCTTGCGAGGGGGCGGTACACTCTGAAAGAATGCTTGCTAGGAACCGGAATTCGCATTTTATGCATAGATTAACATCTGCTAAATCATTTCCGACCTTCTAGGAAAACCCCTTAAAGTGGCTCTATTTTAAGAACGCGTACGAAATATCAACGCAACTAGGAGAGTATAGCGACGCTGAGAATGTAGCGAGACTTCGAAGCGTTGACGGGAGACGCAAGATCAGCCGTTAGTCCGCTCTTAGCTACGTGCCGTGACCCGCTATTAATTATGGGAAATCTAGAACTACAGTTTGAAAACAGAAATGTATAGCCGATACCGTGATACGCGAATTAAAGGACCTACGAAGCTTAAACTCGGGAAAAATCAACCTGATTCAGTTTGCCGAAATTGAAAAATGCTGACGATTTGACGACGCTGAAACTCATAGGACATTTACGTAGTCCGAACGTACTCGCGTTGGTCGCGAATAAAATCCCGGCTGAATTGAAATATGCTTTTAATAGATATGCGGAAGAGTCAATCGACGGCAAGTCCATGTTGGAAAAACTCGCAGAGTTTTTGTACCGAGAAGCGTAACGCGCGGCTAAAACCGGGGTATTCGAAACAGGGTTAGATAAGATAGTATCGCGCCACGAAGATCAGCCTGCGAGAACGAGGGGAGCGCGGCACGGGTCTGGCGCTACGTATGTAATAGGGTACAATGAGAAAAATGAGCCGGAAGTAGAAAATAAAGACTGCGTTTTCTGTTCGAGAAGCAATCATACGATCGATGAGAGTAGAACTTATGCCAGGAAAACGTTGGAACAGCGATGGACAGTAGCGAACAGGTTAATACTGTGTTATAATTGTTTGGTAAAAGGGCACATCCGGGAGAATTGCCGACGCGGGAGGTGTCAAGAATGTTCGCGACGACACCATAAAATATTTCACAAACATAGGGATGCGAGCGGCGGATCGTACCGGCGTGCCGATACAAACTCTACCTAATCACGTCACGCAGGCTGTGCGAGCTGAGGTAAACGTAAATATAGCAGGCTATGTAAATGCGCAGCCAGTCCTGATAATCGGTCTGGGCAATTGTAAGTTGATTATAGCGTGAGAGTACCGCGAGTTAAATCAAGGATTAATGCTGACGCGATGCCTTTTGGGCTGGGCGGTACATGGTATTACGAGCAGAGGCGGGCGCGAAGTTTATGATGTGCCATAGATTGCGTGCGTAGAAAGCGTTTGTAAAGAAAGCGAAATACAGATCAAAAGGCTCGACG
Organism: Megastigmus stigmatizans; assembly: GCA_900490015.1. Taxonomy (NCBI): domain Eukaryota; kingdom Metazoa; phylum Arthropoda; class Insecta; order Hymenoptera; family Megastigmidae; genus Megastigmus; species Megastigmus stigmatizans. The sequence continues at coordinate 3,538 of UELV01098210.1, read as the reverse complement.
TTTTAATCAAGTCATATTTTGAAATCGACAGCTTGGGGATTAGTACGTGTAACGAGAGTAGTGCGAAAAATAATCGAGCGTTACGAGTCTTAGAAGATACGAGCCATCGACTAACATTAGGATAGGAGACAGGGCTCCTATGGAAACGTGTAACGTTGCATCCTAGCCTCACCGGATGCTCTCAAGTACGGTCGCGAGACCTTTCAGGGCTAGACGCTCCGCTATCTGGTAGAGGATTACCATCATTGTGTCTAATAATAAACATTGGTGGTGATTCGAAAATAAAGCAGCCGTACGTTAAACTAATCACCTCTCTTTTCTTTTGAACGAACCTTTATTCTCCTCAATTGTTCCTCTTACATTAAAAACAACAACTACATAGAATATTTGTTATTAAAAACAACAAATACGTTTCAACATGCACAGAGTTATGAAGATACTGATGTTCTTGCAGAGTTGAGACATCTGTCCTTCGCGTCAAATTTTTGTTAAAAAAAAATTTCACGATTTTTCTATCCTCGTCCCTCACTGACGATACCCCACACTTAGCACCAAAAATGTCACGTATGATAACTGAGTAATTAATATTTTTCTTACTATTTACTTGTTATTTATTCATTAAATAATAATGAGCATTTGCATTCTCTTAATCAGAAATCGTTTCAAAAAGATGGATTTCTGAATATTAAAAGTAGTTTTGCTGATGAACCAGATTCGTTTAGAGAATTTATTTTAATTTAATATTATTTTAATGTTTATATCCAAGTCTAGATTTTAATTATTAAAACAGAAATAAATAAATACTTATACTTATACTAATAGATATTCGCACGCCATCTTGTATTTGCGAATAGCGAGACAGTATTCATACTCGAACAGGATACGCAACCAACACAAGCCCGCGTGCGAGAAAGACCAACACATGCAATACCTAGCTCTCGGTCGCTTGTCCGTCCGAGGACTTGGTCAACGCAGTGAGCGAGTATCTTTTTAGCTAAGCGAGTAGAGTAGGGAAGGTTAGGCATGCTCACCTCCTCCGGCGCTTCTGCCGTAGCGCGGAAGTTCTGTGCACTTTGTCCCCTACCATCGGCGTGGTAACGGCTATGCGATCTGATTTTCAAAAATTTCAATTGCTAATAACTCATAAATTATGAGTTTAATCGAAAAACAGAAAAGTTACGTCTGTCTTATAGAATTCTCTCCTCTATCCGGTGGTTCATTTTGCAGGGTCAATAGCGGTACACCATGTACAGTTCAGTTTTAAGGTAGACGTTTTGCAGAGCAGTTGCGTTTTCGCTTCGTTTTTGACGTGTTTTCGCTCCATTTTGCATTTATTGTTTCCAAAATGCCGAAAAAGTTGGCAGAGGTGATAAAAAGAACCGTGGTTCAATCAAGGCAAGACGTACGTCAAAAAAAAAAAAAAAAAAAAACTGAGCAGTAGTCGAGACGAACGGGAGGATTTAGTAAAACATTAGAACGTGGATTTTAATCTGGTTTTTTCAACTATTACTACTTTAGTAGAGTGTGTGAAGTGTGATGATAAAATTATTATTCATTCGTGCAGAAAGAATGTAAAAATCCATACTATGTTCCGTCTAGCGAAAGAAATAACTTGGCAGTATGATTTTTTTCTCCCGTAATACAATTTTATATTATATTTATTCTACCAAATTGCAGTAAAATAAAACATTTGAGATTGATAAATTAAAAAACTTTCCATTAATTAATTAAATATAATTTACATATTAGGCTTGTGTCATTATTATACTAGTATTTTTAATTAAATGTACTATTTCATGACGTCATATATTTTATTCCAATAAAATATTATACTAAAAACCATAATTGTTTAATTAAATGTATCCATTCATGACACAATTCTTTTGTACATTTTATATACATAAATACTGTTAATTTCTTTTGTATTCTTTTTTTTAAATAATTTTACGAGTACATAAGTATTAATGGTTTATTTAAATTCATTTAATTAATTGTTAATTATTAGTAAATGGAATCCGAACTTTCGGCTCCCACTAGTACCAGCAGAGTTCTTATTGCTGACCCATCGCTTCCACACTTTTATTTCGTCAAAAGGAGATCATTTAAGAAATTTCAGCAAAGCTATGCTCATCAGATTCTTTCGGTTCCACTCTCACTGCTTCATCATCGCGTTTTTAAGACTCTCGGTCCTGAATACCAATATTATCGTTCGACTTGGTATAGAATTCCGGAAATAGAACAAACGACAAATCTGCTCGTAGAAAACTTAATTTTGATTGAAAGTTCGCTAGCGACGCTACTGCCATCTCAGAAAGCTAGTGTTTTTCACGTGAAATTTAAATGTCACTCGAAAGGCACAAGCAAGTCAGTGACAAATTCTTCGAGTTTGGAAAAGAAAGAAACAGTCTAACAATAACAACAACAAGAATCCCGAGTCCAGCTTGAAAACAACAAAAAACAAAGTATGTTCCTTGCAACCGGTTTTACAGTCAACGCAGACTCTGTCGCCACTGATGACTGGATTTCAGACTCTGGTGCAACGAACAATATGACTGCAAACAAGCAGCACTTTGCGATCTTTGAAGCGTTTCCGATTCCTCAGCCAGTTGCTTCACCAGGCAGCGTCAACGCCGAAGTACGCATTGGTAATAAGTGGTCATCTGCGATACTAAGTGACGTCTGGTACGTACCTGATGTTGGTAGTCAACTTTTCTCTGTTCATCAAACGACAAAGCATGTAAATGAGATCACGTGCGATCTCGACGGTGTAAAAATTCGACGTGACGGCGAAATATTTGCAACTAGTAAACTCAGTGGATCGATTTATTTCATGAATATGGGTGTCTGTGCGTCAAATTCGCAAGCAAAAGCCAACATTGCGTCAATTGAAGATCAGCTTCAGGGGTGGCACGAAAGGCTTGGTCAGCAGGATAAACGTCATATGCGTGATGTTTTATCTCGACATGGGATCTCAGTAAAAGTTTCAGATACTGTATCTTTTTGTGACGGATGTGCTCTTGGAAAATCACACCGTAAACCGTTTCATGCTCGTAAAGATCGTCCGCAAAATGTCGGTGAGTTGATAAACTCCGATGTAAACGGTCCAATGTCAACTGACTCAGTTAAAGGTTTCAGATATTATGTAGTGTTCAAAGACGATTTTTCACGTTATGTTCGTATATTTTTCATGAAAGAAAAATCAGAAGTGGTTATGCATTTGGAAACTTTTCTGAACGAATGCGATACGGCTGGTCATAGAGTGAAGATTTTTCGTGCTGACGGTGGTGGTGAATATGACTGCGGTAATGTGCGCGAACATTTACGTAAACGCGGTATCGAGTTAAATTTGACCTATCCATATACGCCAGAGCAAAACGGCGTTTCAGAATAAGCAAAGAGACACGTCGTTGAATTCGCTCGTTCGATGCTTTCTGTAAGCAAACTGTCAAAATTGTTTTGGGCTCACGCATGTGACACAGCCACATTTTTAGTAAATCGCACAGGAAAGTCAAGTGCTCCAAGTAAAACACCATTTATT
>UELV01098208.1:6310-17042 GCA_900490015.1 Megastigmus stigmatizans | reverse complement strand
AGCTTACTGTATGAAATTTTTGACCTGCCTATTTCAACCGGCACTTACCGCTGCAGCCATCTATCGAAAACGGCGGAAGCAAAGTTGTACACCTAATAATATTTTTACAGAGGTACTTGTGTCAATCGGCCGAGACTTGGGCTCGAACCCGGGACCGCCGGACTACGAGCCCACCGCTCTACCGACCGAGCCACCGTAGGCCTCACGAAATCGTTACTTTGAGGATTTCTTAACACTAGAAAGACTGAAACTAAAGCAGTCAAAATGATTGCATTGTGAAAGAATAACTAATGTGTTATGAAATTTGTTTAAAATGAAGGAGGGGGGAGGCAACTACAATGATTAATAAACGCATTTATACGTTGTACAAAAAGTCACAAAATTATAAGAAGCTGTGTCATTATATACATAATTGCCTTCTAATTGAAATTGAAAAGCAGTCAAAATGACTTCCTTAGGCAATCTAGTGTTAAAAATGTATATTTCTAATCCTAAGTGAACCTGGCCCCGAGCATCAGTACAGCTTTGTAATGGTATCACGTGATTTTTGCAAAACGATATGTAATTTTAAACGTTATGAATAATAATTAAACCATGCAACGAAAATACGTGGTATCATTTCGTGATTTCATTACGTGATTCTTTTTAGCACGGGAGCCTAAGCCTGGAGTTCTCGAGTTGAAAATTTTAATGAAATATACATACTTCAATAACACTTTCTTATAAATAAAAATTAAGTTTCGAATTTTCGAGGCTAGCGTAATAAGTCGAGTACTCTGAATTTAGTCTGTGAAAGTTTATAGAGTTCAAGGGCATGTGCTAGTATCAAAAAGATTCCTACTTTATCAATTTTTGCATTTAACAATAAACATATAAAAATATAGGGATTAATTTTTGGAAAAACTCTGTCAATACTTCGTTAATGATGTAAACATTTGTGATTCCAGTTTCATAAAATTCCATCCAAATGTCTTCAAAATTTTCAGAGATAAAAATTTCTGTGAATTATGGAAGGAATTTTACGAAACTGGAATTACATAAATGTTGTTGTTATTGAGATGCTGACAGAGTGTTTTATAAAAATTAATCCATGTATTTTTATATATTTCGTTAAATGCAAATATCGATAAAATAGGAATCTTGACTACATAAGAATAAAAGGTTATATCGACGGTTGGGACGAAGAAGGTTGCGTTTTGCCAACACTCGAAGAAAGGTGCTGATTCGTATACGTTGCTTCACGATTTATAACACGGCAACAAACAAAAACCAAAAATGTTTCGTAATTACAAATGAAAATTGAGAATGCGACCTTCAATTTGAGAGGTTATATACGTAAATAGCTGAATTCGTTCTAAAGTTATGAGAGTTCAAAAATTAGGCACAATTAGTATAAAAATAATGAAGAGTTTTAAGTGCGCGATTGTGTCTGATTTTGAAAAGCTCATAACTTTGGAATGAGTAGAGCTTTCGACTTTTACAACCATTCAAATTAATGGACGCGTTCTCAATTTTCATTTGTGATATAAAAATATTTTATATTTTATTTAGTCGCTAATTTGTAAAGCATGAAACAACTGTATCAATTTTCTCGTATTTGGCTTGAATAGCGGTTATCCCGAAAGATTGGGCTCATTGGTCGGTAAAATTGTTTCTAAACGTTATTTTTAGGTAACAAAAACTACTTTCCAAAGTTTCAGTAAAATCACTTTCCCGGAGATCATGGGTTCCCCTTGTCATTATTGTGGCGAGAATCAATGGAAGGGCCATCGAAAAGAAAGAAGGAGAGCTCCATTTGACCTTGGAGCTGGTCAAACAATGAGTATACCATTGGCGGATCAGAAGGGAGGACCTTCAGTAGGACGCATAAAGTACCCAAGTGTCGAGCCAGGCTCAGAAAAGCCAACAGTGCCGGGGGAATTGAACGAGGAGGATAGTAATAAAAAATTGCAGCAACTCAGCCCAGCAGCGGATATCAAGGATAGCGATAGCAGAGACATCGGTCCCGGAAAAATCACAGTCATTCCAAAAGCCAGTGGAAGGGTCGGAAATGACAAGGTGAATTTAGTAAATTCGATCTTAGAGGGAGAGAGGATTGTGCAATGCCCAATAGAAAGCGGTCACGAAGAAGATGAAGAAATTGCCGGTATAAGCGTAGAAAATCGGAATTTTCTATCAGTGATCCTTGGAGTGCAACTGTACAAAACGCTATTTGACCCAGCGGCCATGGTGTCCTTAGCGGAACCGAAGATAACAAGTAAGTTCTGAGACCGATTTGAACCCACACAATTAGTTGTACGAGGCACAGTCGGAGGTCTAACGCCAGTGGCAGGTTTTTTGAAGATTAGCTTGGAAGATGGATACGTGGAGGTGTTATCTATCCGAGCATTAACTAACCTCGAGAATGATTTGCTGTTTGGCGTACACTTCTGCAGGTTGTTCTAATGTGATGTTAAATTTGGAAAACAGTTGTGGAGAGTGAGAGTTGGTAAGTGGAGATGATTCGCCGGTAGAGACGAAGATGTTGGAGCGACCATATACGCAGAGGAACTGCGAGCTCAAAGATCAGCAAAGAGAGCGGGTGATGAAATTAGTGGTAAGACTACTAGCCAAACAGGCAGATGAACATGCCGTAATGAATCTCACCGAGCATTCCATAGACGTGCAAGGGGCAGTTTCGATCAAACATAAGTTACTGCGGAAGTCGCCGAAGATGTGGGAAGTGGCACAGCATGAAATTCAAACTATGTACGGCAGAGGTATTATAGAAAAATCGGCCAGTGAAAGGAGCAGCACTCCAGTCTTTGTGAAGAATTCAAGTGGAGAATACCGTATCTGTATAAATTACAGTGATTTAAACAGGGTCACCAAGAAGGATCCATACCCCATCGCAAGTACGGACTCGATCCTGGATAAGCTAAGACAGGCCAAATACATCACGACGATCGATCTAAAGTGGGTTTACTTTCAAGTAAGTGCCGGTAGAGAAAACCAGCCGGAAGTATACAGTCTTTGCAGTGCCAGGGTCCGGGCTGTAACAAATTAAACGGATGCCATTCGGGATATACAATGACTCAATGTCATTCCGAAGGTTAATAGAAGCCCTATTGGGCCGGGAATCAGAACCTTACATCTTCAGATATCAAGATGATATTATTGTCGTTACGGAATGATTCGAGGAACATTTGCACTGGTTGGAAGTAGTGTAGGCAAGGCTAAGAGAAGCTAATTTGTCAATGAATAAGGACAAATATGAATTCTGTTGCTCTAGGGTAAAATACCTAGGCTTCAAACGGGACAGCGAGGGTTTACGTCCCAATCCAAAGAAGATAGCACCGGTAGCGAATTACCCAGCACCTCAAACTGTTAAACAGCGGAGGCGATTCTTGGGTATGGTCAGCTGGTATTCACTATTTATAGAGAAAAATTTGGAGTGGAAAGTTCCTCTGGTCAAGTTACTAAGAAAGGATGTGCTATGAAAGGTGGGAGAAGAGCAACAAGAGGCCTTCGAAAAGCTTAGAAGAGCAATGTCGGAGGCACCAGTGATCGCCAGGCCAGACTTTGCTAAGCATTTTTCAATAGAGTGTGATGCCAGTGACTATGCTATCGGAACCGTACTCACAAAGGAATCAGAAGGTGGAGTACATCCTATCGTACACGTGAGCAATCTGCTCACGCCGGCAGAGAAAAACTATATCACCACTAAAAAGGAGTGTTTAACTCTAGTGTGTGCGGTGAAGAAGCTAAGACCATATATTGAAGAATATAAATTTACAACAGTAACGGATCTCAGCGCTGTTAAATAACTGAAAACACCCGCGTGTACTACTGGAAGGGAGTGATGAATGAAGTCAGAAGCATACGGTCATTTAATTTAATTAATTTAGTTTAATTAGGGCATCAAGGCTGCGGATTTAATGGAGTTTACAAAAGTAAGTGTAAATACAAATACCTTGCTGTATTTCAGGACCTGTTTACAAAATGGGTAAAACTGTAAGCTTTTCCCTGATGGGATAATATTGCACTTTCCTTTCTTCTTCTCCTCTTTGTTTACTTGTTGTTTTTCCGGGCCTATGATTAGTTGGAGGGGATCGGTCCTAATTTACCTTGGCGGGCTTATTAAAGGGTTAGGCTGAGTGTAAACTTTCTATGTTTTTCCAGAGATGACGCCACGGATAAGTTTTCGGATTTGTATATAATTTATAATTATTGTAAATTAGATGATTTTTGCTATTAGATTCTTTTTAGAATGTGAATATAATATTTTAGAATATAAAAATATGATCAGAGAAATAATAGGTGTCAAGATATAATATTGCAAATGTACAGAAAAATTTAAGTCACGTATAACGCAAGTAAATCTTATTTTAAAATATAATCGAGGGAAATAAAAATGAATCCGTCTCCGGAACTCGAAAAAATCCATATTTCTCACATCCATCTCACAAGCTTCACAAGTTCAATAAGTTTATAAGTTTACAGTGCACTACAGAATACAGTTCCCCAAGTTCTACCAGTCTTCAGTTTGCAAGTTCCAAGCAAGCAAGTTTTATAAACTCTCAAATTCAAGTCTACAAGATTGCAGTTCATAAATCTCTACAAGTACTACAAGTGGCTAATGCAGTACAGTATCTAGCAGCGAAGTGCAACTATGATTTCTAAAGTTTACAAGCTAATAATGTTCCACGTTTTAAACATATTTCTTACTTCTGTAGATTTCTTTGTACTAACATTTACCACCCGTAGACTACGGTTTGAAAAAGTTTTGCATTCCTCGTAATAAAGAGCTTAAAACAGCTTTTTCAAATCTAATCTTAGCTATCAAGAGAGACTCTTTAATCAGCTTTCTGGATAATAATAGAAATTTATTTTTATTATTAAAATGTTTCCAACTATTAATAAGCCTAGGAGGCTCGAACCGTCTATCCCATCTATTCTACTTCTTTCTCTAGGGAAAAGTACAGTAGCTTTGCGAGCGTTATTCTAAATGACTGTTTTTGAACCGAGACAAAAAAGGACCCGACCGTAGATGAAATCCGACAACATTGTGAATAACATTGCGTCATAAAAGCATTGGATTAATCAGAATGATCTAAATTTATAATATCTCTATTTTTTTCTTAGCGATGTTTAGGAAAATTTCTTATATACACGGAGAAAAAAAAAGTTAGAATTACGTAAGTTCTCTTTGAAATGTTACCCGATGCTTCTGACGTTAGCATTACTGAAAACTTATGTAGATTCTACATAAGACTCAGTTACATTTACAGTAGAAGCCTCCCGCGATTGAAAGGGATTTATATAAATTTTTTTGACTTCAACTCGCCATCACTCAAAAGTGTGTGCGTGAAATCTTTCAAAATTTTGGCAAAATATTCTTGAATACATGCAGAAACTTATCCAATGTTTAAAAATTTAAAAAATATTTTGTAATAGGACTAAAAAATACAAAACCAAATCCTGTTTTTAATGTTGTATATTTTTTTTTCAAACGATAAAAGTGTTTTATGAATTTTAGGGTTTCGAAATTTTTAATCCATAATATTATGTAATAAGGGCTAAAAAAGGCTTCAGTAAAGTTTCAAGTCACAATTTCTAATAGATCAAAAGATATAAGTGATACTGTTATTGTTTTCGTCTTGGCGCGTGCAAGCGCTTACTTGACCACTTGCGTAACATCTACGTGAGTCTTAAGTATATCTAACGGTTTTTTCTCTGTTTACTGTCTTTATAAGGCATAAGGGAAGAAGGTAAGGATATGTGGTAAAAATTATTTCTTATTATATGCTTTTAATAATGATATTAAAAACAATTATAAAAAAATCACTGTAAATCGTTGGAATATGATATGTAAAATGTATTAATTCAATATAACTTGGATCTATTTAAAACCTTCGCACAGGAGTGCAATCTAACTTATGTTATATTTTACTTATTCCTGGGCAAAAGTTGCTTTCAAGACTTTGAGATAGAAATATAACTACGATTAAACATTTTCTTTATAAATACGCTTGTACAAACATAATGCAATATTGAATATTCACAATGGAATATTATTAATATGAAATTTATTAACTTAAATCGTTTATGCATACTATAGCTTCTTCTGTAGCTAGTATATTAAATGTCTTCCACGCAAAACAATTTTATATAATAACACAATGGAAAAAGTTCGATTTATCATACGAGATTAACGTGTCAGAAGTAGCCGATAACAGCACTACTTAAAAAGCGTACTAGAATGTAATTACTTTTCGCATACTTAATAGCATCTATTACAACGTTCTGTGCCGGGATATTATAAATAATAATGTATAGATTAACAATATGTAATGAAACTAATTTGATTAACAATACACAATCTTTTCGATATATGATGGCGGGCATATGATGTTCAGGATTGTCTTGCATAATTCTAATATTTTTTTTTGTAAAATTTATGAATCGCTCCATTTTTCTAATAATATTGCATGATTAAAGAAATCAAATGAAGTTTTACCTTAATCCAGTGCCATAATCCCAGAAATAGTATTTTGTATTCATATTTTTCAAGTCAAGTACGGCATTGTCTCCACGTAATATAATTTTATCCCATAAAATGATCTGCAATAATATTATAATTTTTAAACAGAATTAACATAAAAGCATTAATAAAACTGTCAAGAAATAAAATCTTGATTAAGAATTTTAATTCGAAATTTAGTATTGGATCTGTTAAATTTAATTTTTCAATATTAAATTAAATATTCTATAAAATAAAATGAATAACATAAATAGTTTTGTAGGGCAGAAAAAAATTCTATATTTAACATCCAAACACATTTTCAAGTATATTTTGAACCTCTGAATTGAAATGCACCATTAGAATTCGCATATGCCATCATTACTAAATTATGGATTGCAATTTAGACATTGTGATAACAATGTACAAGGTTCATAAACAGTTAGAGCTTATAAAAAAACTTCTAAATTATGGAAAAATCAGATTTTCACAATTCCTTTCTAAGAACAATTTGATGTAGATTTGATATATTTTTGTATGGACTTGGTTATTGGGACTCCGTCTGAAGGATGTACGCAGGCGAGGGTGCCCGCAGTACCAACAGAACAGGGGTGATCGCCCACGGGAAATAAAATTTTCCTTTTTTTTTTACAAAAGGAGCTAGGATTTTCTTCTTTTTTAGACTCAATCCTAAATTTTTAGGAAACTATTCGTGCGCATGCTGGGTCGACAGGTGAATTAAAATAACTTAACTATTGGCCGCAGCTAAAACGAAAGAGAAAATACAATGAGCTACTTCTAGTTTTTGGAGCAGTTGCGGGTGAGGATTTGAAGTGGAAGGGAGAGTGAAATTATATAAGTCTTAACAATAAACTGATGTACTTTTTAACCTCTCATAATGTATAGACGAATTAGGCTATTTACATATATAGCCTCTCAAATTGAAGGTCGCATTCTCAATTTTCATTTGTGATTCAGAAACATTTTTTATTTTTGTTTACGTATTTGGCTGAAATGGCGGTTATCTTGAAAAATTATACCCAATGGTCGTAAATATTGGTTCTAAACTTCATTTTCAGGTATTAGAAAGTACTTTACAAAGTTTCAGCAAAATTACTTTTCCGATGGTCGTGGGTTTTCCTTGTAAGTGAAGAGAATGAGAATTTATATCAGCGAGAAGATAGCGAAATGCAGTGAAACAAACAGGCAAATCGACATTGAAATCTACAATAAAAATAATATTGGTGTAGAAAGACAAGGTAGAGAGTGTGAAAAAATAATTCGGGTAAGCAGTGTGCAGACGCCTATAAACAACTACAAAAAGCAGTGAGCAGTTTATGTGTGATAGTTCGAGAATGAGATACTCCGGTGAATTTATGGCGACAGACTGAACACTCGGTGTATTCTGCATTATCATGCGGATGAGCGTGCCATGGCAAGAAACCTTAAAATTGGGTCAATTGTCGAAATTTGTGGGATAAAGCTAAAACCAAATTTCTGGAGGTTGGCCGATTAGACTGTGATTGGAAAGAGTCGAAAATTCATGGCAGTTATGAAGTGAAAAGGTACTAAATTTTTCCTAGCGAAAGGAGGATGTCCACGGATATAGGTAATTAGGCCCCTCATGGGAAACCTTAGATAACTGTATGATTGTATAGACTACAAAAGAAGACACATTATCTAAAAATAATTAGCTGTCTAGACCAAAGGGAAGCTGAGATATGCCTTGCTAAAGCTTGAAAATTAACATGGGTAGTATATCCATAGATATTGATGTCTCGGAACTATTCTACTAATCATATATATATAACTAGCAACTGCCACAATCTCTACTGCCGAGAATGAGGCCTCACGGTGCCCGTCTTTACAGCAGTTCGAAGAACTTCTAGGCCACGCATGTGTCAGCGCTCGAGCCGTGGCTCGCGCCGACGCAACAGCAACTTCGCAGCGTACCGACTCAGCCACCGGCGTCCTTACACCTCCTAGGGAGGTAACCTCTACGGCCAAATGAAAAACAGATTAATCTCTACTTTTGCCGTGTCAGCTGAATCTAAACTCCGTTAATTAATTAACGGCCAAGTCACGGATGGAAAGCCATCCCTTATTCTAACTCGGCTACGTGCTCTCAATACCAAATGCGACGAAAACGTTTTGTGCAATTGGTATACTCGGTCTGTGCAGTAAACTTCGAAACACCATTCGCTTTCATCGAGCTAAACACGGGTCAAAACCGTTCACCAGATCGCTCCAAATCTCCAACCAATCAAAATCATTCAATTAATGCGACAAATCTGCATCCAGTAAACCACATGGCCCGTGCGGTTTCATTGCAAATTTGAAACCGTAGCTCGTTACTACAAGAAATCTTGTTCTTGGGTAGAAAATCTTACGCAAGAAAACGAGAAAACCTCCTCGAGTGGAGACGGTCGCAGGGGGTTCAGAAAAAAAAAACGCGAAGTCAATCCAACGATTTGAAACTGTATCCGGCGAATAACTCGTGTATCAACACGCATGTCGAGTCATACCGCACGTTAGATCTCCGGTTAAGACGCCCAATATCGTGGAAGTTTTGCGTGGCAGCAGTGCCATACCCAATCATCGGGGCCGACCTGCTTAATTATTATGGCCTAATCGTGGACGTTCGCAGACCCAGACTTATCGATCCATTAACGAATATTTCGTGCGTAGGTCACTTAAGAGCATCTGAAAATCTGAACATTAGTATACTAGATCGCTCATCAAAATTTTTCAAAGTTCTCTGGAACCTGCGGTTGCGCAATCGAAAGCCATTGAATCGCGTAACGTATACCATTACATTCAAACTAAGGGCCTCCGATTGCGGAACGCCCCAGGCGGTTACCCTCGAAGAATCTGGCTGTAGCCAAGGTTGAGTTCAAGCTGCTCATGGAACAATGTATTTGCAGGCTTTCAAAAAGTCGCTATGCGACACCGGTACATTTGATCCGCAAAAAAGACGGTTCGTGGCGAGTTTGCAGCATCTACCGGCACTTGAACTCGGTTACCATTTCCGACAAGTACCCGGTACCTCATCTCTACGATTACTTCAGTAACCTGTAGGGAAAAATCGTACTCACCAAATTGGGCCTACATAAAACGTATCATCAGATACCTATCACGCCTGACGACGTGCCGAAAACCGCAGTGACTACGCCATTCGACCTATTCGAGCACACCGTCATGACTTTCGGCCTGCGAAACACCGGTCAATCGCTTCAGCGTCATATTAATCGCGCCCTCGGTGTGCTCAGTTTCGTTTTCGCGTGTATTGATGATATTCTCGTAGCTTCTTCGACACCTGAAGAGCACGAGGAACATCTCCGCATCGTATTTTAACGCCTCAAAGAACACTCTTTACACCTCAACGTAGAGAAGTGTGAATTCGGCAAGAACGAACTAACATTCCTCGGTCATCTCATAAACCGCGATGGTTCTCGTCCTATGGACGAAAAAGTCCAAGCGGTTGCGCAGTTCCCCAAGCAGCGCACGGTCGTCGAATTGCGTTGTTTCCTAGGCCTCGTTAATTTCTACCGACGCAGTCTGCCGCACGCAGCAGCGATTCAAGCTCCGCTGTACCGTTATACTCTAGACTCGCGGAATAACGATCAGCGTGACATCCTGTGGACACGCGAAGCAGAGGAAGCGTTTGATAGGGTCAAATCAGACCTAGCCAATGCAACCTTACTGAGTCACCCTTCCAGCGACGCGGAAATCCGCATTGTCGCGAATGCGTCGGATCTTGCGATGGGCGCCACACTCGAGCAAAAGCACGAAGGTGTCTGAAAACCGCTGGCTTTCTTCTCAAAGAAATTTAATACTGCCCAAAAGAATTAAAGCGCCTAAGACCGCGAACTCACTGCAGTTTTTGAAGCGGTAAAAACACAGAAACTTTTTTTGGAAGGGAGAAGCTTTAAGTTCATCACTGATCATAAGCCGCTCGTGTACGCGTTTCATCAGCGCATCAATAAGGCATCCCCGAGGCAAGTGCAGCAATTATCTTTCATCTCGCAGTTCACAATGCAGATCGATCACATCTCTGGCTCCGACAATATTATAGCAGATGCTTTATCTCGTGTCGACACGATTCGCCTACCCCTCGAGTTCGATCTTCTAAAATTGTCTCAAGAGCAAAAAATTGATCCTAAGCTGAAAGAACTTCGCAAATGGCCTAACTGTTCATTAGTCCTTAAAAGTATTGTGTGTGTTTGGGGG
>UELV01098202.1:0-11400 GCA_900490015.1 Megastigmus stigmatizans | reverse complement strand
CGCTGGATCTGGATATATATATATATATATATTTATATAGCTGACTGAAGCTTGCGCAATATCTGATCCATAAACGACAACGGATATGCATCGGGCTTCGATACCGCATTGACTTTTCTAAAGTCTATGCACATCCGATATTTGCAGTTACACTTCTTCACTATTACGATAGGGCTTGACCAGCCGCTATCGGATGGCTCGATCACTCCAGCCTCTAGCAACTCGTGTACTTGGCGATGCATTTCCTCTTCAATCTTCTTTGAAACAGGATAATTCTGATTGATCGGACGAGATGAGCCAACATCTATCTCATGTTCTATCCAGGTGGTACACCTGAGAATCTCCTCAGGTAGCCTCATATTCCGATCAAGCACCTCTTCAAGTAGCTCTCGCTCAGCTGACTCAATATCAGCGAACCCTACGGCAGAAATAGCTGTGACTCGTCTCTCGCTAAGTCCAGCCATTTCGAGATCAACATACTTATTTTCATCTTTGAAAAATAGTTGATTTCTGCAGGGATCCAGCATTGTTTTGAACAAGCGAGTAAAGTTGACTCCAACTTAACAATCGGAGTCTAACTCGGGCATTACTGCCACAGTTACGTCTCATCGGATCCCCGCAATCCCGAATGGTAGGCTCACATAACCTACAATGGACGAGTAATGTTCATTGGCCATTCTGACCCCTCTACCGTAACGAGGCCGAAGCTCTCTGTTGCAGGCACTAGCAATCTGTAATCCCACAAATGCCATTACCGTGCGTGCAGCTCCTGGTCGTACAATGCTCGAATCCTAAAGCCACCAATATTGACTTGGAGCCACCAACGATCCTCATTTTCGTCTGGATTCGAGCATTCTGTAATCGACTTCTCATGCTGCTCAGAGGTTCTCATAACCTCTGAGCAACTCTCGCCAGCTATTTTGGCATGCTCCGAGGTCTTCGGCTGGATGATAGAAGCCGCAGTGACCTGTACTGCGTGTACCCTTTCTCGTTTTCCGGCTTTCTACTAGGGCAGTGCCTTGCCGAATGCCCCGGCTTATCACAAATATAGCACTTGAAAGGCTCTCTTGACCGTTTCGGACTAGTTGAACCAGCCCCCTTGCCTCTCTCTCCGTTGGTGTTCTTAGCCGCTGGAGAGCTGGGGCGCCCCCATGGCTTCTTCTTGGGACCGTTTGGTGAATGACTTCGAGAGCAATCATTCAACTTCTCGACTATGATCTTGATTTCCTTCAAGACCTGAGCCAATGCCGTTACTTCCTGCGGCGATTCGCTCACAGCGGCTACCTTCGTTTCTACCGCTGCAACCGGTGGTTTCGCCTTCTGCGGCTTCACAAGCCTCCTATACGCCATCTCTGGCATAACTGTATGCTGTGGCGATGGCGGAGGCTTAAATGCTACGCCTGCTGTTGTGATGAGCTCAACCTCACGAGCTAGCTCCATGAGAGACTCCACATCTCGCGCTTCAGCTCGGCGTGCCATGCATTGCAGCTTAGGCAGCATGTTCCGATACATCAGGTCCAACTGTGCCTCTATTGGTGGTACAGGGACCTGCTTCAAGATAATTGCCTGCAAACATGTTATAAAATCACGTACAGGTTCATCTTGGCCCTGAGTTCTCGCATTTGCTTCAGCAACTAAGCGTTGCTGAAACCCTTTGTTAACGCCATACCATCGTGTGGCGGCAGCGCTGAACTCAGGCCAAGTTCTCCATTTGTTACGACCATTCCTATACCAAATGGCCGCAACTCCCGTCAGTAATTTTGACAGAGAGAATAATAATTCCTCCTCTGTCAGATTTGCCAGAGCTCGACATTCTTCCACTCTTGTTAGGAACACGTCGATACTCTGGTCTTTTTCGCCAGCAAATCGCACTTGCCACTTACGCACGATCTGGCCTACATCTCGCGGTGTGCGCCGCATCTGGGATTCGTTTCCCGTCATCATTTTGTCATTGGATCTGAGCGACTCATGGCCACTCAGATCCACTGTTTCAGTGCTAAAACTCTTGGGTCTGCTGCTACCAGAGAGATTCCCCCTCTCCCAGGCTGTGCCTACAACCCTAGCACCTGAAACCTTCGGAATGTATCCCTGCACACCCGCATCCTCTCTCAGACTGCTATTTCCAGGATAATACGTGAACGTGTCCTAGAAATTTACGTGCTGTCTCTTTGGCATAGTATTTTCGGCCTGCATCTCCTGGTACAGGCCAGAACCAGTTACGCTTGGTCTCAACGGCGTTCTACTTTCCAGTCGTGTACTGGAAGCCACTTCACTGCGTTTCGCAGCTTGCTGGAGAGTAAACTCCGTCGCTGTTGGCCTCAGCTGACTCTAGCTGGTGCTGTGCACCACTGCAGCCAGGGCTTTCATCTCTCCCTCGACTACTGTGCAGTGCTCCGATACTTCTCCTAACCGTTTATTCAGCAGTACGAGCTGCTGCTTTATCTCAGTGAATATCTTCGTGATATTCACTGATTCTTGGCCTACTGGAACTGATAACGGGTCTTCCTCTTTGCTTTCCCCGCTCTTCTCTGCCGCTTCCCTCCCGTCATTGGCTAAATTATGCTGTGGTGGCTCTTCTCCATGCTCACCACCGCTCTGCTCGTCATCCCCGGAGCTCTCTTCCTGGAGCTCCGATTGTTGGTGCGCGCCAGCTGCTACTTTCCTGACACCCTCTTGCCGGGATTTATCCAATTGGTACAGCTGCGCTTCTCTCTGCTGATCGCTCTCCTTAATAAGCGGGTCCATTGCCAGCAGTTGCACTGTATGTGTGCTGTCATGACTGATATTCTTGTCATATATCATTGACCCGGTTACTTCAAAAGCTTTTTCCTCCATATAGGCCCGACGCAGCTCTTCACGCTGCATCTGGGCCTTTATTTCGTCCTTCTCATACGTCGGTTCGAAATCGGCTGTCGAGTATTCTCCCAACAGCCATTTTTTGTAGACGATACTTTTTGTCGAACTGCCAGCCTCGATGACTCAACTGCAGTGCTGACAGCGCCTCGTCCAACTCTCCTTCCTCTATGCTGTAGCACCATCCTTCCAGTGCCTTCAACGTTTATTATGCCATTTCTTAGAATTTTCGCTGAAGCTCGCGTTCAATTCCTTAAAATCCGGCTTCCGAAAATCTCTCCTGCGTTCGAATCTAGCTTAGTGCACTAGTTTACTATCACTAGTGCACCTTTCCGGACTTCCTCGAACAGTTATTGGACTTTTCGCGGGGTGCGAATCTCGACCCTCCAAGTTCGAATCCTCTTTTGTTCGAGGTCAATGGCACTCAGTGCACTAGCTTTCCTTGCTAGTGTACTTCTTTTGAATTTTCTAAGTGTACAAGCTTCTTTGTCCTGCACACTTGTAAATTATTCTTCGGGTTCGAACTTTAGTGTGCACAAGTTCGAACTCTTCCTATGTTCGAACCTCTCTTCTTGCACTCGTTCGAACCTCTCCGCTTACAAACTCTCGCCACCTGTAGTCACAGGTTCGAATCCCGCTAGTAGTGTACCGAGATCGCTTCCTTGTGCCCTCGGGAGTTATTCGCCCTTTGAGCGAATTTCCCTTTTTTTCCTTTATGTAAAAAAAAAACAAAATTTTTCCCACTAAAAAGCTCTAATTCATGCCACACTGAAAAACCCAATTCCCCGTATGGCACGAATTCTCTCCCGAAGGTACTTCGCCGCTACTTAAATTAAATATTCACCGCGCAAACTTTTCCCTGAAAACGTAAAAAATAAACGCGACAAATAATCAATAAATTACAATTATCACATTAATAAATACCGTGATGTGCTTCACTCGTCCTTTCCTATTAATCTTAAACAAACTTTTGTTTAACACAATCGTGCGGAAAAAGAAAACAAGAAATAAAATTTTCCAACTGTTTTACCGACATTTATCCTCCCGATTTTACTGATAGCACCTCGCGTCCAATTATTTATAACAAAAAAAAATGTTTATAACAAATATTATTCTATTAACTATGGAATTAACGCACGCACGCCACTAGCTATGCTGCGCGTAGCACATACCACTACGCACAGCCTACAGCCACGAGCACGCGCTACCAATAATTCAATTTTGTTAAAATATATTAAAATCAAATTTTTGGCTGTTACGCCTATGCGTCCGTGCTCGCGCTTGTTCCACGCAGCTGGCTTTCGCCTAGCTGAGCGCTCCCCTCTCGGCTCTCTCTGGCCTACGCTGGCAGCTTGCTTGCCTCTGCAGCTACAAGGGCTCGCGCTCTCTCTCGCACTCACGTACTCTAGCGCTTAGACGTGCCGGACTACTGTAGCACCGCCGCACGTAAACAAAGTCGCACTGACTTTGCGCGCTTTTCTCGTCGCGTGCCTTCTCGGTTATTACTTTCACCTAATCTACACAATACCTTTCTAAAATATTATTCGAAATATTTCGAGCTCCCGAAATCAATCTTTTCGGGAGCAGAAATCTTTGTGTCTTTTTGACCTGTGTTCGCTATGTTATCCACACTAGCTGCACAGGTCAAACACCGATTTCTTGCACTGTCTCGTATCACTTTTTTAAACTAATTCTTTCTCGCCTAAACTCCCGAAACCGAACAGGTTAAGGGCGTCGGGTGTAACGGGGCTGTTATTATCGCGTAGAGAACGTACTTGCGTTCTCACTCCTACTTGCATACACGTTGCAGCGTCAAAATGGAACGATGATTTGACGCTGTAAAGACTACAACAGCTCTCGTTCACAAACACGAGACTCTCTTGAAGAGTCTCGTTTTCCGTTGTTCAGAAATATTGCTTGCGAGCACCGTGCAATGCTCGCAAGTCCTGCTGTTCAGATTTAATGCACAGTAGAAATGCTTTTCTATTGTGCCCGCGGAAGCGGCGGTAAACGCGGGAAATTAAAGGCAAGAATTCGGTTTATCTAGCAGAAATGATAACGACGTGATTCTCTTAATGTTGAGTATATTCTCTATTAAAAATAACCAAAGTTGACATGCAAATATAACAGTAACCGCGAACCGAGAAGGCTGGTGAAACGCGGGAAACGGCCGCGAATCACTCACGCGCACACTCTTACACGTCTTGCCGCTTGCAAGCTGTTTTACACAGTAATTCGTGTACTTACTTGCCACTGAGTTTGTGACCACTCTCTCTCTGTCTCTATCTATCTCTGTAGGGCAGTGAAAATTGCACTGGCTGCAGTCCAGTGCAATATAGAAAAAAGCTGGTGGTTCACACACACACACTCTCACAGCACCGAATCGCGCGTCTCTATTTTCGATAGAGTGCTTTCTCTCTCGCGGCGGAAAGCGATCTGTCGGCGCGATCTAATTACCCTATCGCGTCGTCTATCTCTGCCTAATTCACTCTCTCTCTTTCTCGCCACACGCGCCACACGCACCACGCTCGCTATCTCGCTCACTGTTCCCTTAACCCGCGCGCCGTCGGATAGAGCATGTCATGGAATTACCGAGCAAATATGAAATTTGCTCGCGAATTCGTTACAATATATTTATTTCAAATTTAATACTTTGCAGTTTTCTTTTCAGCGAAAGTCTACGGACTTCGACAGACTACTCACATATTTCGACCTCTTCCGAAAGAGGTACGGACGAACCGAACGAGGCCAGTAGCACAGATACATTGATGAATGGGGAGCTCCAGGCTGAAGCGGAATCGAGTGCAATGTCAGATTCGGACCACACTGTAGAGCTGGTAGATAATCCGTCGGAAAATGCAGATGACAGTAAGCGTTTTCTTTATAATCAATGTAGTTCAAAATATTTGTTACACAAATGATATTTTAATAGTTTTATTTTTTTATTTTCAGTTTCGCCTATGGAGGATGCTAGAGTTGATACCGACCCTACGCCGGAAAGGATACTTGCTCCCGATGTAAATACAGTGCCGCAATTTGCGGAGGGGGCTGAAACTCAAGAAAACAACGATATGGTCGTACGCATGGAGGAATTTTTGGAACGCTTCAAACCGCAAACTGAACTTGTACAGCAGCTACTGATGGAGGGGACAGAGTCAAAGAATGTATCCAACGTGCGGCATTCGCGAACATATTTTTCGAACAGACTATTATATCGCGCATAACGCAGGAGGTTTCGATGCTTAATTTATACTTAAAGAAATAGTCGAAAAGCAAGAAAAACCACCAACTGTAATTTTAATCGGGCGAAATATAATCTTGTTACAATGCGGGAGGACAAAATTTATTGATAACTTAAATTATATTCATATGAAACTTAATTCACTGCCGGCTGATTTTGCTTTACCACCAGCTAGTAAGAAAGGATATTTTCCGCATCTCTTCAATACTGAGGAAAATCAGGGTTACATAGGCGCTTTACCAGTTGCGCGCTACTTTGCACCCAATTCCATGACAGATGGTGATCTAGAAAAATTTTACCAATGGTACGATGAAAAGCTGCAAAACTACGAGTTTAATTTTCAACGCGAAATTATTGAATATGGTCTATGTATGTTGAGATGTTAAGATTAGTTTGTATTGCATTTCGTAAATTATTCATAAGATGCGGAAACGCTTGTTCATTCAGTAAGGCAGTAACGATAGCTTCCGCTTGTTCGCTTGTTTTTAAAAAAAAACTTTTTACACGAGACCAGCGTAGACATCATTCCTGTTGAGGGCTATCGTCGCGCTTGTAAACACTTGCAAAAGATATTACAATGGCTAGTAAGTGCGAGCGAACTAAACAGGGGGATCATTCATGTCGGAAGGGGGCGAGAATTTAGATTAAAGGAGGGTTTTCGCGTATATGGGTACTTACCGCCGCTGCCAGTAACAACCGACGATCAACAGCAGCAGCACAGCAGCAGCAGAAAGGTATTGTTTTCGAATATCAGGAGTGTTATATGCATGGATGTCAGAAAGGGTTTTGAGAGGAATCGTAATAAAAATCTGTCTTACGGTCGAACATTAGAAGAGGTATATGAAACACCTGCAGAAAAATCAGTAAAACTAAAGCACTTGGCTACGAGGTTTGGGAAATGTGGGAATGCACGTTTGATCGTGTAAAGGCTAAAGATAAAGAAATTAATAATTATGTAACGAATCACCCGGTTATGAGTAAGATTACTTTAGATCCGTGTGATGTTTTTTACGGCGGCCGAACGGAAAATGTTGTTACTCAGTACTCAGTCGCTGGTAGGGTAAAAATCAACTATACAGATATATGTTCACTTTATCCTTATGTGCGTAAAAATGGTCAATTTCTACAAGGACATCCACGTATTTTGATTGGTAGTGAGTGTGACGAGCTAACAATGAGTGATAATAATAATTTATCAACTGTAGAGGGATTGATGAAGCGTAAAGTCCTAGCACCTCGTAACCTCTATATTCCTCTTTTGTCCGTAAAAATGCATGATAGACTGCTTTTCGCGCTATGTAGATCGTGCTGTGAGAGTATGATAGAGGAGGATTGTAATCACGAGCGGAGGATGGTCGCGTCATTATGCGTACATGGGTTGTCGACGAGCTGAGAAAAGCCATCCAGTCAGGATACCGCGTAATCGAGTGTCTTTATAATATGGCAATATCGAATGACGATATTCGATCAAAGCAGTAAAACCGGCGAGCTCTTTGCCGATTATGTAGACACATTTCTAGCAATCAAGCAGGCGTCGAGTGGCTGGCTATCCTGGTGCGTCGACGAGACGTCAAAAACGCAGTATATCGAACAGTATGAACGAGATGAGGGCATTCGATTGGATGCTACGAAAATTGAGAAAAATTTAGACTTACAGGCAGTCGCTAAACTATGTCTCAACTCATTTTGGGGGAAATTTGCTCAACGAAGTAATTTGAAGCAGATAGACGTGATCAAATTACGAGAGAGTCTTCTGAAACTTCTCGCATGTCCTGAAAAAGAAGTGCTTGATTTACTTCCAATAAATGACACTGTAGTGTATGCTAATTGGCAGTTTAAAGACGAGGCAGTGACTCCAACTCCTTATACAAATATAGTCATTGCGGCTTATACAACGGCTCAGGCACGATTGAAACTTTACAAAGAATTGGAGAAGTTAGGTAAACGAGTCCTTTATTAAGACACGGACTTCTGCATATTCACATCGCGTGGGTGTAACGGCGAACATATGCTGTATTTTGGCTCGAAACTCGGTGATATGACAGATGAGTTGAAAAGCTATGGCGAAGGTACATAAATAAAAAGTTTTCTGCCGGGAGGACCAAAATTGTACGCTTATCCAGCAGGGAATGGTGATAATAAGTTTGAATGTTGTAAAATCAAAGGTATAAGACTAAGCTTTTTCAATGGACAGTAAATAAATTTCTAAGGTGTTAAAAAATTATTAGATACCACATGTTTGTCGAGCTGCGTGCAAGAGACTCCCGTCGATGAGAGCTCAGACAATAGAAATATCAGATTAAAATTTAAAGCGATTCGTCGAACTAATATGCACGAAGTTATGACAATTGACGAAGTTAAATCTTGTTCTATTGTATTGAAACAGCGTCGTTATGTTACACCTCAATATACCTTACCCTTCGGCTACAAAATAACCTAAATATTTATTTATTTATTTATTGACCAGAAAAAAAATTTACAAAAGTAAAATCTCATAGAGGTAACACAGTTACCTGTACATAGGCTGGCACATGAAAGACTTACAAACTAACTTAGTAAACTAAATATCCCAAAATGCGAAAGATACATTTATAGTTAATAGAAATATATTTTATAGTTAATAAGTAGAAAAATCAAGAAAATTTTACGCATATATAAAAATAGGTAAAACAGATTAACAGTAACGTTTATAACAATTTCAATTTCTTTTTTACATACATTATATTTTAGCAACCATTATTATTACTTATCCACCTTTTAAGTTTGTTTTTTATAATACTTTTATTATTGTTTTTTCTTATTGGATTTAAACTCTTTAACTCTGTTGGTAGTGAGTTATATGTTTTGATTGCTATTATATAGCTGTTTTTATCACTTATAGCTTTACTTGTTTTTGGTAGTATTATATTTTTATTCCTAGTTATGGATTTACTGTCTATGTATTTTTGCTTAAGATTATTGTAGTGATAGACGATTGATTCTAACGTGAATATTTGTTTAATATTCAAAGGATTATTTTGTATAAAAAAATTTTTATTAATAATTCTTAATATTTTTGATTGTATTTTTTGCAGTACAGTTATAGTGCTTTTGTATGCACCTCCCCAGGCTATTATCCCATAACTTATTATTATATTATACATTATGGAAAAATGCATAATATATTGTCATAAGTGTATTCGTATCCATGTACTTTCTTATTTTTGCAAAAACAAAAATTAAATATTACTATATATATTTGTATGTAAAATGTTGTAGCGTCATCCCTTTGGATTACGTGTTCGTACCCTAACCTCGCCGGATGCTTACGAGAATTCCAAGGTAATTATTAAGGTTCGTGGGATACGGAGATTTCGGATTCGGGCAAATAAATGACCAAGAGTATGTATGTGTCGTAATAAATCTATAGGTACATATTGTAAACGTATTAATAAGCTTTACATAGTATATAGTATAACTTAAGTTAATATTTAAATGTCAATTGTTGACCGGCGTCCTTTGTTTTGGTCTCCTTTGCCTCAGTGTTTAAGGATGCTACAAGAATTAAAAATACTATCGGAATTTATAAATAATCAAATTTTCTAATCTCGAGGCATATATATATATATATATTTATAATTGTTTAATTCTCAAATTAAATTATTTCGTATAGATATCTAAATTGTCGCTATGCTTACTTATTCGACCTATCGCTGCGTTTATTCCCAGTTGATTTTTTGTGGAGGATTTGGGATAGGTGAAACGGAGGAGAGGCTATTACGAGGAGCACCTCGAGAGTCTCTCGACGGGATCTTGCTGACACGAGGGGCACCTCGTGAAAGCTCAGTTTCGGGAGCTTGTGCAAAGGCTAGGAGTGCCTCGACCTTTACACGGGAAACACGTATAAGGAGCGCCTTATACATGCATCGGTATGGTGGATCCGAGAAGCACCTCGCAATCACACCCAGGAATCGAGGGACACCTAGATCGTCGGGATGGATGTGTTTTACAGCAGGAGTTGAAACAGAGGAGCACCTCTAGTCTCAGCCAAGCGTAGCCCTGCTGCAACTTCACCAAGAAGCGCCTCGGTCGAACTGCAGATTGACAGCCAGCGCGAGTCAATATCGAGCCTCGCGCTGTGCTAGGAAAGGTGGGACAGCGTGATCGGTGGGAACCACGTGAGAGATGCGGTAGCGCGAGTAGTGGGAGAATCGCGCGGTGGGGCACGCTCTCTCTCTCTCTCTCTTACTCCGCGCATGTCCATCTTACGCGCGTGCGCGTGCATTATCGCTTCGATGTGCTATCGTCGCAATGTATAAACTATGTTATGAATATAATAAATTTTATTTTTCTAAAGTTGTATAAAATTCTTTTAACCTTTTCCCACTCGTCCTCCTCTTAAAAAGTATTCCGTAGTGGTTAGTTAATCTTAATCTGATTTACTCGCCCGACACACGCTGTAAAAGCTTATTTTTGCATGTCGAGAGCGCTGTGAAAGCTAAGTTGCCCGCTGTAAAAGCTAAGCTACGCGCCGCATGCTCTAAAAGCTAAGGCATGCGCCCGCGAGACACGCGTTTGAAAAGCTGATTTACGCGTGTCTCTCCCCGGGGCCGCCGCCGCTGCTGCCGGCTGGGTAAAAATTTAATTTAAATAATGTTGAGTTATCATTGGAACTCTCAGTCAGTAAGATGGATACGCGTTGGAAACATCCTTTCACGTGTATTGTGAGTGGTCCAACGAGTTGTGGAAAACCCGTTTATGTTAAACGATTTCTTGCCGCGCTTTCAAGTATTTGTGACTGTAAGTTTGACAGAATATTATTTTATTACGCCGAATGGCAAGAGACTTATAGAACTGAACGTTTACTGACCCCCTATTCTACAAATAATTCAATAGAATTTCGTGAAAGTCTACCTCAGGCATTCGACTACTCCAACGATAACGAGAAGAAAAAATTAATAGTAATCGACGACTTGATGCGTGAATCGTCAAACAATACTATACTTGATTTATTTACAAAGGATAGTCAACAGAAAAATATCAGTGTTATATTCATTACGCAAAATCTTTTACACAAAGTCAGTGGCCAATGCGATATATCATTGAATGCAAATTATATTGTTATCTCCTTAAAAAGAAACTTTAAAAAAAGTAAAATGCAGGCAAGTATGCTTATATATAAAATCAATAATAATTAAAGAACCAATATTGTAAAGTTTATTAATTAAGTTAAAAAAATTACTATAAATTTAAAAAATTTAAGAATACTATTATAATTGATCAATTTTAATATCGCATAAGTTATATAACGATATAAATCTCAGGTG
>UELV01098199.1:2071-12218 GCA_900490015.1 Megastigmus stigmatizans | reverse complement strand
TCCTTATATACCCACTACCCAACCCCACTCTCCCCACCACCTACCCCCTCTCCCCTTTAACAACTTCCCATTACAACTTAAATTATTAAAGAATGATAAATGTTATCTAATTTACTTGACTATCATTAAATTTGAAAATAAAAAAAAAAATTTTGTGATATTGTTTTATATCAATGTATGAAAAGTTAGAATCAATAAAATAAATATTATTATGAAAAAAAAACTTTAAAAAAAAGTGAAATTTTTGGTACTAACCCCTTAATTCTTATGAGCGTTCATATATACTTTATTCAATACTATATTGATTTATATGTATTCGATCCGCGGAATGCGAGCTGTGCAGACGCCCGTGGGCCGCGGAAAATAAAACTAAATACTATACATTCTTTGTTTTTTTTTTAAATTTAAATTTAATCTTAAACATAAAATATAAAGCTTATACTTCTAAATTATTATTTTTATTTGTATTTTCTTCCGTTTCTAATATATTTGGAGACTTTTTTATTCCTTTTGGCTCGTGAGCTCTTTTTAATCTATCCATATGGACAACGCATTTCCCCTTTTCGTGCTTTAATTCTGCATTCTGCAATAAGAAATCTACTCTTAGTATTTCATAGGGCCCTTCGTTTTCGTTGTCGAATTTTCCGTTCCTAGCACCTTTTTGCATATAGACCATTTCTCCTTCTCGATAATGTCTAGTATTCATGCGTTTGTGATAGTAATTTTTGCGATCTATATTTTGATTGGCAGAGGTTCATGGTTTCTAAATTTTGTAAGTACCGGAGGTTTTGTGTCAAGTCTAAATTTCGTAAATTTTGATGTATATATTTCTCCGATTTGAAAATTTTGCGATTGCATATCATCGAGATCTATATATCGGCGTTCGATGAGTGCCTCTATTGTTTCCGTTTCACGATAATCCTCTGTTGGTAAAATATATACCATGTTATCCGGAAGTTTAAAAGGATAACCTCTTATAATTTCCATAGTTGTGAAGGTCGGTAAATTGTTGAGCGCTGGCGTGTCATGATCGTTGTCGCTCATATCGCTCTCCGGAGTCGTTGACTCTCCCAGCTGACACGCTATCGCGGGTGTCGGCGTTTTTATGTTCATCGTATCAACCTTATGTTCGTCCTTGTCAGACGTCCTTACTTCTTCTTGCTTCTCATGTATTGATGATTCCGAGTCCGACGCCCCTGGGTAATCGGATTTAAAGGTCTAATCTGAATGTTTTAAAAGGGGGTGGCCTAAAGATGAAAAATCCCCGTCCATATGGCAGTCGGTGTCTCGTAGATCTGATGTTGCTATGCGCTAACTATTTTATGACTTTGAGAATTTATTTTTTCTGCTTCTTGTTGCGTAATCCGCCCTACCTCCGATGTATTCTCTATTACTCATATGGGTGTATAGTGAAAGTTCAGCAAATATAAATGTATAAAGGGATATTTTTCATCATAAATAAAATGACAATATTCTGCTTTTCTTTCTGCTATTTCGAAGTGAACACATATATTAGTATGATATTTTTTCGAGAATATGCATATGCAATCGACCGAATTCCTTATCGCGAGATAAAATGTATGTCGCTTCTATAGGATCTCCGCCTGTATGTAAAATTGGGTGTTCTAATAATATTTTTCGTAGCTCTTAACAAGAAATTTGTAATTTACAAAGTTTTCTGAGAGAGTCAAATAGACAATTTCCATCTGTTAATATGTCTAAAACAACGAATTTTTCGAAATATCGTTCGGCACAACATATACCGTGTGTATAAATTGCATATCTTCCAATCTCGAAATTTTTTATTGGAATTTTCTCTATATTTTTTCTTTTTATTATTTCGGGAATACTTTTCATGGATTTATCTGAACTCGAACTCTCGTTTTCGGAGTGAGTTATTTTATAATATTTATGCTCAAATTCGTATCCTTTCCTATTTATCTTATTTCATGCTTCTTCATCCTTTTTTATTTCTTTTTCGAGCTGTTTAAATCCATCTCATTTAGTAGGCTTGATATCGTTTTTTTTTTGACATATTTATTTTCGTCTTTAATGTTTATTGATTCCTCTATATATATATAGTGACACCAGCTCTTCCTTCTGTATCTATTTCCTGAACGTCTACTACGAATCTGGCTTTCATCAAATCTGCTCCAATTCCTAACCTATTTTTCAATTGACTAAAGGATGACGCCAATTTTTCTATAATGGGCGATTTTTTGCAAGCAGGTGGTGATGAATCTTGTTTTTTCGTAATGTCTGTCTTATTTGGTACATCTGAAGGTCTTAAAGGGCTGAGGCAAAATTGAGGTACCGGACGTGTTAAACTTTGTCTTCTCGGGTGTATTTTTTTTACATTGTCTGGTTTTTCTATAGCAGTTCTATTCGAAGTTTCGTTATTTCTAGACGCTTTTCTGCTGATGTCTGCCTTTCGTGTGTTAATGTAACGTTAGAACCTTCCCCCGGATGCTCAGGCAAACCATGATTCTTGGGGAAGGGAAAAACTCGTAAATAAATAACTCTTATTTACGTGAAAAAGTAATAAAAAGAATCATGTTTATTAAAGAGGTGTTGAGGAGACACACTTTGTGATGTCTGAATCAGAAGGAATTTACATAGAGTGGTTAGAATCGGCGATTCTTAGTTCGTCTTAGTATATATGTGTTTTTATATGATTGCGACGCGGTGTGAAAGCACGACCGTGCTGTACATGCTTATATGCAGCCTTATATAGTGACCTGTTTCGCGGGTTCAGATGGAGTGCCCATTTTATGCACCGCACCCATGTGCGAAGGCGAGTCATTCACCACTGGCACGGCGATGATGGAACCGTCTGGCAGCTCTACGTTGGCCCTGGGACGGTTGATGGGTGGTGGTAGTGGTTGACTCGTCTGCGGCTGGGCTACGGGTTGCGGTGTCGGCGTCGGAGATGACGCTCGTGTGGGTGGCGTCATGGAGGCCGATGATTGTGGTATCGGTCACTGGATCCGCTCTAGCGGCCCCTGGACGAGCAGGCGAGGTGCTGTTGTTTTGTTCCGGCTGATGCGCAGGATGCGCGGCAGCACCCTTATTTGCTGCGCGGAGTCCTGCGGCTGATAGGGTCAAATTTTTAATGTGCTTCGTTTGGCGAGCTGCGGGCCCTGCAGTTTGCGTAGACGAGTTCTTGGTCGTGTTGGACTTGTGAGCACGCGCACACACGCATCGGCCGGCTTGACCGCGGCGACGATTTTGCGCCTCGTCGCGGTTGCACGTTTGCGCGTCGTTTGTTTAATTGGCGCGACTACAACGGGCGGATCGTCGATCGCGGCACACTCTGGTATGGCTAGAAGTACCGGCGGTGGCGAGGTGAGCGGCGTGCACGTCTCCAGGGTTATCTTCTCCAGGATGCCATCGTCAAACTCCTCGGCCGGAAAATCGTCCAATGGCATCGGACTGACATCCTGAAGGAGCTCCTCGAGGATACGCGTTGCTTCCTCGGTCTCCTCGAACGACGTATTCAAAATTTCCATGGTGTGTTTTGTATTATACTATACCGAAATTGCGACGATTTCCCAATTATAAAGGCTTTCCGTGAACCTTTCCAGATAGGGGATTCTTGGAAATTGTGCTCGATCGAGTTGAATTCCGAGAATCTCGTACCCAACCCCCTAATACACAGGCTATTAAACTTAATTAATATTTTATTCGAAATTCCGTTACTACCGCTATTTAATACTCTTACAAATCTATTGTAATACTAAATTGGAAAATTTTCGACCGGCCTTAATCTAAACGCGTTTCGTACTTCTTCAGATCTCGAGGTATATTAGAGAAGAAATTTTTCGTATAACGTCGAAAGGGTCGTCGTATTTAGGACTTAATTCCGCCTTTACATTTTGTGCTTTATTTGATAACGTATGCGTACGTTTCAGCACTTTTTCGCCGATTGCGGAAATCCAATCTCGGCGACGTAAATCGTAGTGCCGGCTTTGTTTTTGAAAACTTTGCGCGAGATTTATAAGGGTGAGTTCAAGTGCGTTTTCAATTTTCTTAAGCCGGTTTCCTAGCTTAGTACATGTGTTTGTACCTATAGCTCGTTGCAAACTCTCTGGTGAAGTGAATTCGCTCCCTGAATTTAGATTCGCGGGGGAAAATCCTGTTGATTCGCTTTTAGCCGTGTTATAAGCATAAGCTATCTCTGGTAGATTAAAATCCCATTTTTTCTGATTGTTACCAGTATACTGCACGACCATTGTTTTAATGATGCGGTTTGCGCGTTCTACAGGGTTGCATTGTGGAACGCTTTTCATTCTATCCATTTAGTCATGCGATCTTGCATTACTAAAATCAATATATTTCCGGAATTGGAACGAGGGAGAGGTCCGAAAAGGTCTATGGAAACCATTTCCGAAGGTTGTTCTACAAGTGCCGCGTGTATTTATCCGGCTAGTAGCTGCCGCTGCGGTTTATTCGCTTGGCAATTTATACTTCTGACATAAAACGCGGCGTTTCTGAACATACGACGCCAATAGTAAAAACAAGCTGATCTCGCGATCGTTTTTGTTTTTCCATGATTGCTGGCGGTGCCGTTGTCGTGCGCTTCTTTTAAAACTCGCGGCCTTTCATCTTTTGGAATACAAATTTTCCATTCATCATTAGGATCGTTGTTTTTAAAATGAGTGAGTGTATTACGCAGTGATATTACGAATACAAAATTCTGGGTAGTTACCGGGATTTTTCTCGACGTCTTTTATCGTGCTTGTATACCAGGGGCATTCGATTGTTTTAGTGGTTTCTGTCACTTCGAGCGGTTGTCGCGAGAGTGCGTCAGCGACCGTATTATCTGACCCTTTCCGGTATTTAATTTCAACATTCCATTGTCCAAACGCTAGGGCCCAGCGGGCGAGCCTATCTGAAGGGTTGTCGATCTTATGCAGCCATTTCAGCGATTGATGATTGGAAATGGTAACCCTCCAGATAATCTCTTATTTTTCAAATAGCACATCGGATAGCGGGCATTCTAGTTCCGTGACTGAATAATTTTTCTCAGCTTTATTTAGCGTGCGGCTGGCATACGCGATTACGCGTTCGTCTTTATTGTTACCTTGCGTTAAAACGGCACCAAGGCCCTCTTTTCTTGCGTCAGTTTGTAAAACGAATTGTTCCTCTCAATTTAGGCATGCCAGGGGCTTTGTTAATTCGGCGCGAAGTTTTTCGAACGCGATTTGTTATTCATCACCTCATAACCATTTCTTTTTCTTTTTCAGCAGGATGGTTAGGGGTGTAGCTATCCATGAGACGTCTTTTAAAAATCTACGATACCACGATAAACGGCCTAAGTAACGACGAATTTCTTTGACGTTCTTCGGTGGTTCGAAACGAGAAATGCGGCAATTTTATCTGGATTAGTACCTAGACCGTTTTGATCAATTATGTGGTCGAGATATACACGTAAGCGTCGGAAGACTTCGCATAGCACCGTAAAATATTCCTCTAATGTTGGTGTTGCAATGTCTATGTGATTAAGATACGCGAAAGCGTGAGGAGCTAATTCAAGTGAGATTGCGCGGTGTAACAGCCGTTGAAACGTAGATGTTGCTGAGTGAAGACCAAAGGGTAAAACCGTGAACTCAAACAGGCCACGATCGGGTAGTTATAGCCGTTTTTTAGATCGACGGTGGAGAGAAAGCTTGCTCCACGCAATTTATCTAATGTTGCGTTAACTTGCGATAGCGGATAGTCGTCTTTATCTGTGATTTCGTTAATTTTCCAGAAATCAATGTAGAACCGAAGTTTTCCGTCTTTCTTTTTAACTATTACGATTGGCGAGCTACACGGACTACTTGAGGGGCGAATTACGCTTTCTGCAAGCATTTTGGTAGTCTCGCCTTCGATAATTTTTTCGATATTGTTGTTTTATTGGAATTACGTTAGGTTTTAGTTTGATTTCATGTTGCGTAAGTGGTGTAAGCCCCTTAATACCGTCGAAGAGAACCATTTCACCCTTTATAAACGCGTCAACTTCTGTTATCTCTTTCCTAGACGTTATCGCGAGGCCCTCGGCCGTTTCGACGTCTTTTTTTTAACTCGTTTAAAAATAAGCGCATATTAAGTCGAGCAAGTATGTCTATACCTAGCATAAAATTATGTTTTAGATTGGGCATTACATAGAAGACGTCGTTTACCAGGGCGTTGAAAGTACGTAAACGTTTTGCTACGTATTTTTCGAGTGATGAAGTCGTGCCGTCTACGATTGCTACGGATTGGTTGATTCGCGTGCTTTTTCAGCCATTATTTTCGCAAATTTTCGCGGTGTATGGATTCGCGTAAGAGCAAACCGAACCGGCATCTATGTATAGACGTCCATCTTTTATTGCGCGAGCCGGGTGGAGGGAGCTGACCTCTCGGCCCGAGTGTCATTTCCCTGACGAGGGCAGTTGCAGTCCCGCGATCAAACGTCATCCTTACAGTAGTGAGAGCAAAATTTCTTTGCGGTGTTTTTACACTGAAAACGGTCGTGTCCGCGTTGCTTGCATTTCCAGCAGCATATTTTTCGATCGTACGGAGTCTGTACGTTCATTGCTAGGTCTAGGTTTGGAGTTTGTTGGAGAGTTTGGAGAGGAGTTGGTGGACGGCAGTTGCTTCTGTGTTTCCTCGACTTCTTCGGCGCGTTGGATCAAACTACAAGTATTGCTGATTTATTGCAGTCTGATATGGAGGCAGAGAAACGGCTTCATATTGTAGTAGAGATTTTCTAGCTGCTGATCCTCGCTAATGCCGCCTCTGCGACGCATCATTGTCATCATGTCTGTGACGTAAATGTGGATGGGCTCGTATTCTCCTTGACAACGAGCGCTGATCTGTCTGTCGAGGTGTCTGCGATCGGCTGGAGCTAAATAGTAACTTTAGGGCCTCTTTCAATGCCTCCCGACTGGTGATGTGGGCGTTAGTGTTACGGTACCACAGTTGGGCCGTTCTTCTCAGCAGCTCTGGAAAGCCTCGCCGGAACTGCTCTTGTGTACATTGGTAGGTGAATCTCAATTCTTCTACTCGTTCTAAAAATGAGTATACGTCTTTTCAACCAAAATGGCATCCCCACTTTCTCATTTGGTCCATAACTGATGTATTATCCATCATGAGAGAGGGTATTCGTTGTGGTGGTGAGATATCTGGTTAATCGGCCGGTGGTGTATAATCCACGTTTATAGGCTCTGGTTTCGTGGAGGTGCTGGGGGAGAAGGAAAACGGAGGATTCTTTATACTGCGGATGGCTAAAGCTTTGGGCACTTCCTCTGCGTATAGAGTACGGTCGTGCTCTTCGTCGTAAGTTGCAGGATCGGCAGGCTTGTCGATGAAATCGAGAGGATTGTCTCATATGTATGTTACCAGTCGTTGACGTCATGCAGCTACAGTACCGTCTGCGTTTAAACGAAGTGCTTTAAGCTCGGTAATTAGCTCGTTTTTACTGATTTTATAAACGAAAAATGACGTGTGGTTTACGGGTAATGGAACTGTTACAAATCAGTTTTAAGCTTACCTAGCTTCTCAATGCGGAAAAATAAATATTCTATGCTTTCGCCTATCTTCTGAAAGGTTTTTCTGACTCTTTCATCGACTGAGTCCACCTTTTCATTGGCATTGGAGGCGAGCGTGATCTCGCGTTCGAGCCCACGTAATCAGTCGGATAATTCCAGCGTATGAGAAACTAAGTTTGACCAATGTTCGCAGTGTTGCTATTTCGCACGATTGCTCATTTCTGACCCTACGCGGTTCTAGAGTTTGCACGAGCCATACTGCAGTCGGTAAACATCGCATGATAAAGCGTGTAGTACAAGAACGAAACAGAATCGACGACATCGTGTTACTGGTTTTATATCATCCCTGTTCGGGCGCCATGCAACCCTGTAGAACGCGCAAACCGCGTCATTAAAACAATGGTCGCACAGTATACTGGTAACAATCAGAAAATATGGGATTTTAATCTACCAGAGATAGCTTACGATTATAACACGGCTAAAGGCGAATTAACCGGATTTTCCCCAGCTTATCTAAATTCAGGGCGCGAATTCAATCCGCCAGGGAGTTTTCAACGAGCGGTAGGTACAAACACATGTACTAAGCTAGAAAACCGGCTTCAGAACTCATCCTTAGAAGTCTCGTGCAAAGTTTTTAAAAGCAAAGCCTGCACTAAGCTTTACGTCGCCGCGATTGGATGTCCACAATCAGCGAAAAAGTGCTGGAACGTACGCATACGTTATCAAATAAAGCACAAAATGTAAAGGCGAAATTAAGTCCTAAAAACGACGGCTCTTTCGACGTTATACGAAAAATATCTCCTCTAATATATGATTAACGCGTAATGAATAATAAGACAGTACGTTGCGTTCGTATTCGAGATCTGAAGAAGTACGAAACGCGTTTAGATTAAGGCCGACCGAAAATTTTCCAATTTAGTATTTTACAATAGATTTATAAGAGTATTAAATAGCGGTAGTAACCCAATTTCGAATATATTATTAAATAAGTATAATAGCCTGTGTATTAGGGTACGAGATTCTCGGAATTCAACTCGATCGAGCACAATTTCCAAGAATCCCCTATCTGGAAAGGTTCACGGAAAGCCTTTATAATTGGGAAATCGTCGCAATTTCGGTATAGTATAATACAAACCACACCATGGAAATTTTGAATACGTCGTTCGAGGAGACCGAGGAAGCAACGCGTATCCTCGAGGAGCTCCTTCAGGATGTCAGTCCGATGCCATTGGACGATTTTCCGGCCGAGGAGTTTGACGATGGCATCCTGGAGAAGATAACCCTAGACACGTGCGCGCCGCTCACCTCGCCGCCGCCGGTACTTCCAGCCGTACCAGAGTGTGCCGCAATCAACGATCCACCCGTTATAGTCGCGCCAATTAAACCAACGACGCGCAAGCGTGCAACAGCGAGAAGGCGCAAAATCGTCGCGGTGGTCGAGCCGACCGATGCGTGTGTGCGCGTGCCCACAAGACCCACACGACCAAGAACGTGCCTACGCGAACAGCAGGGCCCGCATCTCGCCAAGCGAAGCCCATCAAAATTCGACCCTATCAGCCGAAGGTCACCGCGCAGCAAATAAGGGCGCTACCGTGTATCCTGCGCATCAGCAGGAACAAGGCGCAAACACTTCGCCTGCTCGTCCAGGGGCTGCTGGAGCGGATCCAGTGGCCGATACCACAACCATCGGCCCCCACGCCGCCACCCACACCAGCGCCATCTCCAACGCCGACACCGCAACTCGTAGTCCAGCCACAGACGAGAGAACCACCACCACCACTTTTATATGTAATACTTTTATGACAAATTAATAGTTTTATTGTTAAAGCCCAAAAAGAGGTATTTTTTAGCATTTTGCACCGACTTACCACTGTTATCTTGGAAGGAAATGATTTTAG
Source organism: Megastigmus stigmatizans (assembly GCA_900490015.1). Classification (NCBI taxonomy): domain Eukaryota; kingdom Metazoa; phylum Arthropoda; class Insecta; order Hymenoptera; family Megastigmidae; genus Megastigmus; species Megastigmus stigmatizans. Next base: position 2,806 of record UELV01098199.1, on the reverse strand, counting down.
AGAAAAGTGTTCAATAGAGAAAAGATGTATTTAATTCTTGCACATCGTCTATTTATACTCTACGAAAAATTTTTTTCAAGCTATAAAGGAAGTTCTTCGAAATTCTTCAAGGGTGTGCCATTTCAAACCTTTCTATGGATATGGCCAAAAATAGGAACCTTTTTATTCTACAATATAATGAGTTAACCGCCTAAGTTTCGGCCCGATCCGTCAAAAATTCATGGACCAAATTCGTTCACAAAAAATTTTTTTTTTTAAGCTATAGCTAAAACTACGCTGATAATTCTTAAATTGTGTGCCATTTTAAACCTTTCTATGGATATGGCCAAAAATAGGAACGTTTTTATTCTACAATATAATGAGTTAATCACCAAAGTTTCGGCCCGATCCGTCAAAAATTCATGAAAAAAATCGATTCACAATAAAATTTTTTTTTTTCAATTTATAACTGGCAATGCACTTCAGAGCGCACCGACAGTTGGATCATCAAACTGCGTATAGCGCATTGCGGGACACCCAGGTAACAAATTTAATAATTGGTAAAAAAAAAATACTCTTCGATTGATCTTAAATTGCTAATTCGATCGGTAGCATTTTTTTAAATTGCTGCATTTTATATTCTTCCGAAAATCAAAAATCTAAAGTGTTGTCAACCGAAATAATTATTAACCCATTAACGACCAAGACCCCGAATTTTCAACACCTTTTGCAAGGCTTTTTTTCAACTAAAAAAAG